>ML821948.1:77729-102705 GCA_009831015.1 Picea engelmannii
AGTAGTACATGGGTAGCTAAAATGGAGATAACGATATATCAACCTCAAATACTTTATATTAAAAAGAACTGGGTCACAAAGTACAGTCGAGATTGTTCCCAAAATAGATCTCTTTGGAAATTCTAAAAATTATATAGTTCAATACATATTCTCTGAAATTAAATTGCATTTGTCATAATGATTGGGATTGGGGCTCCCATGGATCGTAAATCAAATATGTATAAGAATTAAGTTTGTAGAAAGAAGAAAGTGGGTGGTGGAAGGCAGCAAGACCTGGAAAGAAGAAAAAGAAAAATATTAGTTTTCATTTAAACCTTTCTATTTAAAGAGGTGAAGTAATTGGATAAAGATATTGATAGAGACAAAAATATGTGATCATTATGAAGTTACTATGATGGTATCTCATGATTTCTCACTTGCTCGCTGATGTCCTTTTATGGATTTCCTCAGCGGTTACAGGAACTGTCTCAACCGTCCTTTTCCCTTCATTGGTGAGCTCATCGACAACCTTTTTGAACCACTCCTCAATGTAGCTCCTCAATGGTGCCACGTTGATTTCATGCCGGATTTTTATATTGAAGAGTTCACCTTCCAAGTCCCTTACATCAATACAAATGTTCTACAATGCTTCATCAATATCTTGATTTTTGATCAAATAATCAACTAGCCAATTTTCCACGTCATCTTCACCATATTCAAGAATGCCATATAATTTTTCAAATGACAACCCTTTAAAGATCTCAAATTATTCATCAAATGCTTGCTTGGTTAAGAACAACGAGTTGAGTATCAATTTCGGGTCTTGGACTTCATTGGTGCTACCAGCTAGATCTATCTCAGTTATCTTCTTGAACAACTCCTCTCTTCTAGTTATGGCCTGAATACATACTTGAACAATACCATTAAGGTTTTTTACCTTTTCCTTCCAGCATGCGTTTAGTTGTTTTATTCGGTTCGGAGAAGGGAGATCATCCTCTCTTCTTCTCAACTTTGTCATATTAGTAACTTTAACACCAAATGGTACAACCACATCGAGGTAGAAACCTTCCTCATTTTTCAAATCTGGTTGCAGATATTCATGAAAAGTGTGTGCTCTCGTTTCAAAAGAGACCATGCTCTTTGACATCTCCCAAGCCTCTGTTATTAATTCCATTATTTTCTTGATATTCTTTTCCACATAGCCTCGAGCTGATGTGAGAAGGATTTCCTATCCTTTTAACTTTTTTGTAGGTGTGGTAGGCCTAATCATTGCTAAAGGACTAGAAAGTAATGGAAGGGGTATTAAAGCTTCCTCCAATTCTTTGATTCGCTCCTTTAACCTGACATTTTCCGCTTCAAGGAATTTAATAGAGTTGTCTAGAGAATCTCTAGTTGCTCAGTGTGTTTGGGAAATTTGGGAAGGTTGCATGTTCAGTAGGTTAATCTCTGAACGACATTTCCTCTTCTTATTATTTACATATCTTTTCTCAATAATCAATTTTTTGGATTCGTTGTCAAAACCAGTGCTATAAAATGAAAAAGACTCTTCTTCGTCGAAGGTATCGATCTCAATTATTTCCATCTGAGGGTTCTAGTGAGCCATGTTCTCTAGCTAGTCGAAATTGGGGAAGACTTTCTCGATGTACATTTCTGGTTCCATATCCTCAAGGGAGAGATCATGGATATCACTTTCTCCTCGAGGTCCCTCTTCTTCTTGCACAATTTTTTTTCGTTTCTTCCTCAAGGAAAGTTTATGAGAACTTGCAATTTTTCCAGAAGGACAGTTCTTATCTCCTCTGCCTGAATAATTGTGGGTGACTTTCTTACTTGGGTAGGCCGTTGGAGCATTGCTCCAAGTTGTTTTACTCTTACGCGTGATAGTCTGGGATTGGGTAATTTTCTCACCGAGAAATTTTCCTCTCTGTTTGTATGACTCATTCGTGTTGAGTATTGTCTCTAGGTCATCATTGTCATGAGAAGGAGTACTTGAGGAATTGTCTCCATATTCATTTAGAATAGTGTTAATGAAAAAATTGTTGAAACCAACAACCAATAGATGTTCTACAAAAATACCACTAGGGTCGAGACCTTTTACTTTTTCAGCATATTTTAAATTGAGGCTATGGAAGTGGAATGCGAATTCATCAATCTTGTTCATATTTATGGATATGAAATCCCCTACTTTCCAAGGCAAATGTATGAATTTTGTTTTTCTCTTTTCATGGAAAAAATGCAACCAGTAAGTGTACTACCTTGCTATCTTAGCAACAAACATTTTGTCAGATATGTGGCATGGAAGGAAGGAAGGATTTTCTTTGGATCCAAAAATCCTTATAACATTATAATTTTCCATTTTTTCTAGTGTACCCTTCCTATCCAGGAACTTACTCGCCTGGTCAGACATCCGGGGAGCATTTTTTCCAAACAACAATTCTTTAAAAACTGAGACAAAATCATTAAAGACTTCATAAAAATGTTGGGAGGCCTTGTGCCTCCACAATGATTGATACCAGAAGGTTACTGGGTCGAAATCACAGTTTACCTTCTTGCAGATAGATAATCTTGGGAACCAACAACAATGCACTATTGCAAAGACCAACTAAGATGACATAAAAAAATTCTTCTCCTTCTTGTATTGCGCCAATTGGGAAGAGATTTCAATGGAAATCAACTTACCCCAATTGAATATGGCATGTTCCTTGACCGTAAATAAACAATTTAAAGAATCATCCGAGAGATGATGGTCGTGGTTTCCTGTCATGTTATCATTGTAAAAAGACATGAAATTTACCGGAAGGGATTTTTAAATGCACCAACCTACAATATTGTGATGTCCTCGGGGACGACTGTTTATCTCTCTAGGAATTCAGGTAAGAGGTCGAGTCCATTGTCATTTTTTTTTAATAACTCCTTGCAATATTCACCTTTGAAGGTGAGCGTTGGCTCGAGAAGCCTCAACATCTTACAGAAAACCTGAGGTGACAGAGAGGCAGGGGAATGGTCCCAGAACTAGATGATCCGCTGGCTTGGAATGTATCTCTCAGTGCACCAAGTGACCAACTCCTTACAATCAAAAAATTATAGGACACACCCTATGTGCACAATTCCAAACATCCAGATTATTTCCTTCTAGGAAGAAGGGGATGAATAATAGGAATATTCCCTAGACCACTGAAAAATTTGATCCTTGCACCCGAAAATATTCAGTGTATCTCACAAAACTGTTGTCGACTTGTTTCCATAAGTCGATGAGAACGTTCCCTTGCTCCAAATTATGTTAGGAATGAACATTGGTGGGAGATAATATAATCCTTTGTAAATCATGTTTAATGTGCATTAATAGAAGGTATCCTCGAGCCTTTCTCTTATTAATGACCATCCCTTCAAACCTGTATGGTAAGTTATTAGCATTAAAAGAATAGTAAATGTGCATTAGGAAATGCGTGAGGGTGGCGAGTACAGACGTGGGAAATATGTGATTTGATATTTTGTGAACCTGGGAACCCGTGAACCTGAGAGCCCGCGATGATATGAGGCGTGAAAATGGCTAAGTGTGGGACGATGAGGCAGTCGGATGGAGTCATGTAGGAAGAATGACACTTAGGCAGTTTGGGGAGTATAGGGATCGAAATGTAGATCACATAACTCTTTGGTGCAATGTATCTATCACGGAACTCAGGAACATGAAAGTTCGATCTCGTCAATCTGGGAACCCGTGATTGTAGAATCGACTAAGTATGGAACAACATGGCAGCCGGTCAGACTCATGATGTGAAGTTGTAGATGGAGGTGAGAAAATGTAAGTTTGCCAATCCGGGAACCCGCAGTCTAAAATGCGACTAAGTGTTAGAACTAGAAAGGGATAGCAAGAGGGAAAAAAAGGAAAAAGGAAAAAAAATGGGTAAGTGTAGAAGGGGGAAACGAAAGGGAGAAATGAATTTGGTAGAAAAAAAAGGGGAGGGAAATTTTCGAAAGCGGGAAATGACCTCAACAAGTATGTAAAGTGGAAGAAAAACATAGCTGCTAACACTTTATCCAGGAGACATGTAGCCTTCTCCATGACAGAGATATCAATAGAGTGGAAGTCCATTCTTTTGGTGGAATACTCCAAGAACACCTTCTCCTATGAGTTTTTGGAGGGTAGTATTCAGGATGATAGGTACATGGTGGTGGATGGCATCATCTACTAAAAATACATGATATATCTTGTCCCTAAGTCCAAACTCAAGGATAAGATTTTGAGGGTAGTACATGATGTGCGACTGGAAGGGAACCAAGGGTATTTTAAGACCTATAGGTAGGTGAGGGAGAGATTCTCCTAGAAGGGTCTCAAGGATGATGTACTTTTTCACATGAGTGAGTGCATGAATTTCCGAAAAAAAAAGTCGGAATTTACACATCTTGCAGGACTTCTTCAACCATTGTCGATTCTGAAGCATAAGTGGGATAAAATTTCCATGGACTTCATTAGAGGATTGCCAAAGGTGCAGGGAAGGGAGTGTATCTACATGATAGTGGAAAGATTGACTAAATATGCACAGTTATTTTCCATTCCTTCATAGTACAATGCATATCAGATAGTGGATCTATTCTTCAAGGAGGTGTTCAGACTCCATGGTCTTCCGAGGAACATAGTTAGTGACTGGGATAACAAGTTTCTCAACACATTTTGGCAGGATTTTTTCAGGTTATCCAGGATAGAGCTGACACCTAATACTAGCTACCACCCCTAGATAGACTGGAAGACCAATATACTAAACAAATGGATCGAGGGGTACCTGGTGAACAATGTGTCTAGGAAATAGCATGCATGAATAAAGTGGTTGCATCTCAGGGAGCATTGTTACAATACCACTCATCACATGTCCATCAAGAAGAGCCCATTCAGGGCATTGTATGGTTATGATGCACCATCCTTCGTGGATTTGGCATTTGGGGAGAGAAGAGCTCCTAAGACCAAATATTGGTTGCACAAAAACCAAAAACTATTGAGAGTCCTGAAGGAGAATTTGCAGGCCACTAAGAATCAACAAAATATGTATGTGGATAGGAACCAGGTGGAATGCAACTTTGAGGTTTGGGACCTAGTCTTTCTTAGGTTGCAACCTTACAGATAGTCTTTTTTGAAGAAGAGTGGTGCACAGAAGTTGAAGCCCTACTTTTATGGACCCTACAGAGTGATCAGGAGAGTTGAGGAGGTAGCATACGAGTTGGAGCTACTGGAGGGTAGTAGGATCCACAACAAATTACATGTATCCCACCTCAAGAGGGAATTGGGGCAGCAAGTCACCGCTTCAACAGATATTCCTCCACTATATGAGGAAGGACAATTGGTTCTAACACCTAAGAGGATTGTTGATGTCAGGGAGTAGAGGTTGAGAAGCAGATTCATTTGAGATTACTTGGTTGTGTGGAGAGGATTTCCCACAAAGGATGATACTTGGGAAGGAGAGAAGATATTACAACACCCTAATCTAGAATTACTTGAGGACAAGAAATCTTGGGAAGGGAGGACTGTAATGTCCCCTTCCAATTGATAATGACAGGGGATAACTTAATAGACTATACAAATCTCGTAGGCTATAGTTGACAAGGACAAGGGATTCAAGGAGTTTTATTTAGTGTCACTAGGTTAAAAGTATGACAAATCCTAAAGTGGCATTAAATAAAAATAAATAATTTTATTTAAATAAAATTGGAGGGAAATAAACTAAGGGTTTGATTTGGTAAAAAAAGGTGAAATATCAAGAATTCCTAGAGGAAGGATAAATAAAGGGTTAACCCTTCCCTTTGGAATTATGATTTGTTTGAACTATTGATTGGTTCTCTTGGAGCCATTGTTTCATTGTGGTTTAGAAAAACCCTTCCACTACTACAATCTAGTTTCGGTGGTGGAATACCCACCCTAGCCGAACAAGAGGGGATTCCATATAAGACTACCATTGAAGATTCACTTGGTATTTTTTCTTATAGTTGGAGGGATACCGAAGTATGAAGAAGGTTTAAAGAACTTTCTGGACAAGTTCGAGCCTAAAAATTTGCAAGTTTCAGGAGGGTTTCAGAGAAACCATGGTTGAAGGCATCCCCGCGGGTAGAGTAAAGGGTGTCTCGCGATGCCCCTCTAGACGACTGACTATGTCCCGTGAGGACCTCTGTGATCGAGGGTTTTCAGTAGTCGATTGGATCTTAACGGAGAGGGTTACAGAAGTGGATATTCTTCAGTAGATTCAAGAGGATCGTGGCAACATTCCATGTTTTGTTTGCTTTGTGTGTGTGATTGTGCAACTATCATTGCAACCAATAGAGATCTACAAGGTTAGTGTTTGGTGAAACTATTCTTATAGTCAGTAGATATTTGTATTGTTGTGACTTTTGAAGATTCCATCCATAATAAAATGCCATGATCATATCTTCCATTTTTTGTACTTGCAACGTGTTTTGATAATATTTCTACTATGAGTTTACATGCAAATTGTTTGTCATAATTAACCAACCAACTTAAAACATTGTTTGCAAAGTATTTGATTAAAATGATCAGCTTGAAACACATTATCCTAGTTGGGGATATTACATCACTACACCCATGATTTAGAACACCTTATTTTACCCCACATGCACCCTCTCTTTATTATGTATGTACCACACTTTGGTCATGGGACCTTGGAGATGATTTTACACATGATTATCAAGTTTCACATTTATCGAGGCAATCTCAAACATTTCGAGGAATACCACATATTTCAAGGCATTTTTCATACTCTCCAAGGCATACATGGTCTATTAACATCTTCCTGGACATATTATACACTTTCCATGTGTCATATGCCATAACTCCCCCCTCACTTGGCACCTTTTTAAAGTGTTTTTCTCACTAAAGGGGGTCAACCTCAATTGGGACACTTTATGACAATCGTGGGGTTATTTTGAGCACACTTGAATGATGTATAGGTTAAGTGATGTTTCACCTTCAATATATGACTTGACACTCACTTAAGGTGATTTGATGATGTGGAGGTGTCTTTTACATAATTTGAAGGTTAACCCATTCTTTGACGTCATTCTTGATGTTTGGGGTTTTATGACCCATTTTTTGACTTGGAGAGTCACTCCCATATTTCATGGAGGTGCCTTGACCTTATATATGAGCATGGTCATGTTTTGGAGACATATTTCAAGGATTTATGGGCATTATTTGAACATTGTTTGAGCACATTGTTAGTATATTTATACACTTAGGAGTTAGTTAGATCAACTTGGTCTAATGTGTCGTTAGGTTAAAGTGTGTTTCTTTAGTATGCATTAGTATGCATTTGTAATCTTGTGGTCATGATATGTTCTCGACATAGAGTGATTTGATGACTCATATTCTCCTCAATCTTAATGGATACATTGATATGTGGCTTAGCACCTAATTGGTACATAATCTCTATTTAAAGATCATGGGGGGTAATTTTCCAATAATCGATTGTGAGAAAATGTCTTGCAATATTTTTCTTTTTCATTAATAAATTTCCTCAAGTGGCCATGTTGGTTGGGGCTTTGGGTGTTTCTCCATTGGGGTTTTACCACATTAAAACATCAGTGTGTTGATCTTTGATTTGGTTGTGTGAGTTTTTACTGAAGTTTTTTTGTCCTCTATTGGAATACCTTATGTTTTCTAACATGGTATCATATCGTGTTTGACGACCCTCTCCAGTTGTAGATCGAGATCTTGAAGATATGTTGTTTCAACTCTAGTTTCTTCTATTTACGTATGTTTTTGGGATGATAAGACTCTTCCATTGCATATGGAGCAACCATTTTGAGTAAGGAATTCTTTTCATTTCACTTGAAAATGTTTTTGTTTTCCCAAGGTACGACCATTTCAATGAGATTTAGAGGTATAAAGACATACACCCTTTTTAATTTTTTTTTACAGATATAATATTTCGATTTTCTATTTTTTGTTTCCAGGTTACTACTCTTTCTGGTCCGCGTATGCTATTTTCCCTGCACTCTGTACGATATTGGAAAATTAGAAACTGAGTAGAAAGTGTTTTATTGTAGGCATATGCTCTTTGCCGTGTGCTCTGTGCGATCTCGACAAATAAAAAACAGAGAGAAAACTTGTATTTTCCGAGTAAGCTAATCAATATCTAACCCCTTGTTATTGTCGAGAAGGGAATTTTTTTTGTGTGTGAATGCACAAAAATAATGTTTTTTAAGTACGCACTTTTAGGTAGAGCTCCAACAAAAAAACAATAACAATCCCATCCTCTTTCTTAAGATTATAATGTGTTTTTCACTAGATCACTTGGTTGAAAGTTTTTATATTTAGTACGAGGTCTCGAGTTCAAGTCACTTTTTTGTTACTTTTTGAAAAATTTCATGCATTCATTGTAAAGTGCATTTCACTTAAATTATAAAAAAGAATCATTATAATCTTATAAAGTGAAAAATTGAATGCATATTCAAATGCCTCTTATTGATTTTGGTCTTCCATAGATTGGATAGTTACTCTTAGGTTAGTAGACTCAAAAACATATTTGTGCCCAAAGTCCGAGTATCAATGTTACCCTGAATTGCCATACGTCTGCAATCTCAACTCTTTAGAAGTTCCTTTCAACTCTACGAACATCTGAATTCTTCGCATCACCACACTTTATTGATATTTTCTTTTGGGACTCGTCAAAGATCCTTTTTGTGCCTCTCTCATCATTTTCATCATGTCCTTAATCCATTCATTAACCTTTAATCACATACATTCAATCCTTAGAAGGAAATCTACGGATTCTATGGTACAACTAGTAGATTCTCCAATACATTCGAGAATCTTCTACAACTACCTATAAGGATTTCTATGTAAAGACTAGTTATTTCGAGAGTCAATAGTATGGAGAATTGGTCAATTGTTAGTTAGAGAGTTCTAATTTCTTTCTATCAAGAAATGAAATGATTAACCTATGAATATGATGGAACACTATTCTTCTAATGTCTATGGGGTTGTTACTTATCTAGATGACGTTTCCATTGTTATATTTACTATGTTTGATATTAATTTAGGTAGTTTAAATGAATGTGATTAAATGTTATTGAATCTATTAGGTATTTATCTCATACTTGAAGTTACAAGTTCACAATAGTTTAAAGGAATGTGATATGCTTTCTATTTCATTCTCTTGACTGCTACAAACTGTGATTGTACCTTCCTTGCGAGCTCCCTTGCAATATTCCTCAACTTATTATTTTCATCCTCAAGAGCATCCTATCTCAATTCTAGGCTCCATGTTGTCTTCAGTTTCTAACTTGATGGTTTATGTGTACACCTCGTACCGCTTCTTCAAATCTTTGATCTGTTGTGGAATCTTCTACTCGAGTTCTACTAGGATGTCCCTATGCCTAACAAATTTATCCCATAAGCTCTAACATTTCAGATGTATCCACCCCTCTATTTGTGCGAGGGCCTTAGAAATCACAAGGTCAATAATTAAGACTTGTCATTTTCTACATGCTTCAAACTCAACGACATGATCAAATCATTGTATTTCCTACTTTTTCTCATCCTCTCTTCTTGTCTATATCTTTGTTGCAAACTATGGCAACCCCTTTGTTGGGATGCTCCTAGTAATCTAGGCTCCTCCACATTTTCTATCAATCCAGGTAAGTAAACTTATGAGGCACTAACAAAGCATGTGCAGAGTCAATCTATGGAATTACCTAAGGCTTTTATAAAACACTAAGCAAACTTCTAGACTCACAAACAAATGGTATAATTAGTCAATCAACCAGTTCATATTTAACTGTCAAGGTAAAGACTCAGTTTGCAAATTGATCACATTTCACTAGGAAGTGCCTACTTGCAATACTCACTTATTTTAGTTAATCATACTTTTATGCTTAGGAATATTCCTATTTATGAGATATGATCTATCAATAAGTGAAAGCAAGTAAATAAACAAGCAAATTCAGAAAATTACATAGCAGTAATGTCCAAGAAGCTTCAATTATTATCATAGGTATGGTTCAGAAGAAAAAATCCTTCTTCAATTTTGATTGAGAGCTTCAAATGCCTTTATCTAGAGTGACTAACTCATTGTACTTCAAAAAAAAAAACTATACTCTGTTTTGCACTCTTCATAAAATAACTTCTATGTTTTTATATTTTTAAGACAAGACATAAATTCCAACCACAATATGAAATTAACACAATGGAAAATATGGATGATATACAAATGAGTCAAACAATATGCATCACACAATGAAGAAATACTGAAATAACACTTACAAAAGATACAACGTAGACCAGGGGGCCTTCTTGGGCGAGATGCCTTAAAAACTAAGAATAAATACCAAATGGAAGGCAAGAATGATCAAAGTTTCATTTCATTAATCTAGCAGGTAAAGTTTATTAAACAATACAATAGAATTCGAGTATAGTTCTCGTAAAATATTTGTTGACCTACTCAAATTCCCCTATGTTCTATTATATACAATTATGTTCCAAATAGAATATCTACTTACATCTCTAACTAACTTCAGAGAATATGGATTAGATCTTCATTAGCTAAGGAGACTATCTTTTTTGATCTTCTGAACTGGATTCTTGAATTGTTGACCAACTATTCCCTCATTCCTTGCATTGAATTATATCATTACTGAACCATTTCCACATTTCCTGCAATGTCTACGAATTTCCTGTAATGCCTATGAATTTCCTTTAATGCCTGCAAACTGGTGATGTTTAATGAATATTGACCATAGAGATTCACATGATGAAATGATGGAAAAGTAGATAATTATCCATCTTGAGACTTCTATGAAACAACTCCAAGTGGATTTTTTCTTGAAGATTCGGGGAAGATACTCAAACCTCCAATTCCTTTAATCACTCTAAAATATCATTAATCCCTGTAATTGTTGATTTTAGACAGTAAATCACATAAATGGTTCTAAATTAATATTCATAAGAGAAACTAAGAGTTTGATTTCAAATAACGACTTATACCTTATTGTATTCACATTATGCCATCAAGGGAGGTGAAGATAAACAAAAAGTGAGGGGTGAACAAGTAAGAGTAAAGGTAAAAAGAGTTGTTAAGAAGGTCAAAATGGACACCCAACACCCTTCTTGTTCTATGCAATCTAGCATAGGATTTTTGTGACCTTGTGATTATGTTGATTTCCTGATAGGCATACTCGAAAGGATGAGGTAGGTGATCAAGCATAATTTTTATTATGTTGGGAATGAAATGAAGGCATATATATAAAAAAGAAACACACCGAGATATTGCAAGAAACAAAAAAATATAGTGAAACTCAAATTCTATTAATGATTGTCTACAATACAAAGACTGTAAAATGAAAAACACACAAGCTAACTACAATGGTGGTATCTTACGTTTGAAGATACAAATGTGATGTCTATGCTCATTTGCAAGAATATGATTACAATGAGGTTGAAAATTACCTTTTAACATAAAGCATCAATGAGAAAACCCTAAAAATCCAAAATCCTAACCCCAATAGATGAAACACCAAAAGGTTTGTGGGCCCCAATGTGGTTAGTTGATACGTCAACTTCATAGGGATGTTACTTTTTCATATGATCTCCGTTTGGGGCGCTCGATAGCTCGTCGGAAAGGTATAGCCAAGATGTCACATTTTGAATGGCCCATTCCAAAGATTTTTTATCTGGATTTTATGAGAAGAACGAAATGAATACAAATTATTAAAAGATGCTTAACACAAAATAACGGAGATACAATAAAACTGGTTTTCTATTCAATAAGGAAATAAGATGAAAATGTAAAATGCAGTGAAAAACAAGCTTGATGGAATGGTGGCGGCTTATCTCTGAGAAGAGATGTGACGACTGCGCTCATTCGCAAGAATATGGTTACAATGAGGCTCTGAAGGCCTTTTACAATAAAAAGGAATGTCAAAAACCCTAGACATCCAAAAACCTAACCCTAGGAGATGAAGTGCCAAAAGTCATGTGGGCCCCATTTGGGTAAGTTAGTACACCAACTTCCTGGGGTCGTAACTTTTGCATACGATATTTGTTTTAAGCGCACGATATCCCATTGGAAAGGTCTAACCGAGAAGAAATTTTTTTGACAGGCCCATGTCAGTGAATTTGGCAATCACTTGGGCCCCAAATCCCCAAAAAATGTCGTTTAGGGCCTCAAAATGGCCCCAGAAGTTTGGAACCCAAAAAACTGTCGAAAAACTACCAAGGTGGAAAATTGTTTTTCGAGCCAGTGGAATAGGTGGGTGGCCACTGATATCCACCTGGATCAATCCTACCTCCTTAGGAAGAAATGGTATCCATTGCATTGAGTTCCCCCATAAGATGAGGAAATTTCTACTGAATTTGGCCCCGGGTGAGCCACTTGCCTTGGTGCAGGATTTGTCCTGCTTTGACGACTCGATAAAGATGGATCCTTTGTTGTCGAGTGCCCTTGATCTGTGTTTTCACAATATGATGATTGGATGTCAGTTGCATGCAGTCAGGGTTGAAATTTGTTGGTGTCAACTGCTCTGCTATCTCTGAGGTGTCCAATAATGGTGGGAAATATGGTCGAAGGAGAGCCACATTGAAGACTGGATGCAGACCAAGGAAGGGGGGAATGTTGAGCTCAAAATAATTTTCACCCACAACCTTGGTGATGGTTTACAACCCATAATGGAGTGGGAAAAGCTTCCAATGGGGCCCTATAAAACGTTCTTTATGCAAATGCAACCAAACTTTGTCGCCCACCTGAAACTTATCTGGCACCTATTGTTGATCATGGCACTGCTTGTACTTAGCATTAGACTTATGTAGAATATCTTGAACCTATTACTAGATGTGTTGGATCCACTCAATGAAATATGTGACTTTGTCAGCTTCTAGTGGAGCAGGAGACGAGTCAGTCGAGGTGGTCGCTAGGGGTAGTGCAACACCCATGGGGCCCAATGGTTTGAATCCCAACCCCACCTGAAAGGGTCTATGGTCAATTGAGCTATGTAGGGCTCATTTGTATTTATGATGGACATAGGGAAGACTCTCATCCTATGTGCGGGGGTGTTTTGAATTGTACATGCATAGGATGTGTACGACCATCCGATTGATGACCTCAATTTGGCCATCTATCTGGGGGTGGAAGGTAGCGGATTTGGTGAGCTTGGTATCTAACAGTGACCAGAGCCTCGACCAGAATTAGATGAGGAATTGACTGTCATGGTCTGAGATAATGGTTTTTGGGATCCCAAAATGTACCCATACTCGTTCAAAGAAGATCTTGGCAGTGGCTTCTGCTGTGATGTTCTTATTGCAGGCAACTAGAATTGCCATCTTGGAAAAGCGATCAACAACCACAAAAACAAAGTCATTTCCCCTCTTGGTGGAAAGGAGGCCCGAAATGTATTCCATTGAGATGGATTCCCATGGCTTGTTAGGAGTAGGTAGAGGGGAGTACAAGACATGTTTCTTAGTGGTTGGTTTGGCAATAATGCAGGTGGTGCAGGACTTGATATACTTGCTGACATCGTGTCGAAGTTTCATCCAATAGAAATGTTTTTGCAACACTGCTACTGTCTTTTCGATGCCAAAGTGTCCTTCCACCCGACTGTAGTGAGCTTCCCAAAACAACTTCATGCGCTCACTTGATGGAACACAGAGATGGCCCAGATGGCACAACATCTCATCCTGAAGATGGAAATTAGGGACCACTGAGTTGGCGCCCAACATTTGGTAGGTGGTGGAGAAGTCAGGGTTTGTCTCGTAGAGGTGGGGCCATCCAAAGGTCTCGTGGATGCAGGAGTCTAGCACAATGGTGAGTGCTACAACTGGAGGTCGGCTGAGGCAGTCAACAATTCGGTTGGTACTTCCTGTTTTATACTTGACGTTGAGGTGGAACTGTTGTAAGTATGTTGACCACTTCTGATGGTGGTCATTCTGCAATTTTCCTTGGGTTTGCATGAACTATAGTGGCTTGTGATTAGTGTGGATTATTGTCTCCTTCCCAAGAATGTAATGTCTCCACTGGAGGTAGGATTTTACAATGGAGTACATTTCTTTGTCGTAAGTAGGGTACTTACAGACAACATATGATAGTGTCTCACTATGATATGCCACGGGGTGGCTGTGTTGAGTGAGAACGATGCCCACAACATAGTCTGAAGCATATGTCTCAATCTCAAAGGGATGTTGCAGGTCCGGTAATGAAAGTACCAGGGATGAGCACAAATGCTTCTTCAAGTCATCAAAGAAGTTTTGTTGAGACATGCCTGACACAAATTTTTCCTTACCACCACCCCTGGTTACTTGGCTGAGGGCCCATACGATATGAGAGAATCCCAGCATGAACCTACGATAGAAATTGGCGAGGCCCAAGAAGCTCTGAAGTTCAGAGAGTGTGGTTGGGGCTGGCTAGTCATGGATGACCTAGATCTTGGATGGATCCACATGCACACCATTTTGATCAACAATGTAGCCTAAGAAATGGACCATGTCCATGTCGAAGGAGCATTTTTCCAAGTTTGCATATAGCTTGTGCTGTCGCAGGGTGTGCAGAACCTACTCAATATGTTGCAAGTGTCTCACCCATGTCTTGTTGTAGATGAGGATGTCATCCACATGCACCACTACAAAAGTATTGGTGAAAGGTCATAGGATATCATCCATCATCGTCATAAAATTTGTTGGAGCATTTGTCAAACCAAAGGGCATGACCAACCATTAAAAAATACCTTCTTTTGACTTGAAGACAGTCTTCCATACATCTGTTTGTTCTATTGGGACCTGGTGGTAGCCAGACTTCAGATCAATCTTACTGAAGTATTTGGCCCTCGTGAGTTGATCAAGGAGATTTTCGATTCGGGGAATCGGGTACCGATTTCAGATTGTGATTTTATTTAGGGCCCGATAATCAATGCAGAGTCACCAGGTCCCGTCTTTATTCTACACCAGCATGATTGGTCTCCCACAAGGCGATGCATTAGGATGGATGTGCCTCTTGTGGAGAAATTCTTGGATCTACCTCTTGATCTCCTCATTTTCTAATAGAGAGGAGTAGTATACTGGCCCATTGGATAGCGGTGCACCTTAGGTCAAATTGATGGGATGCTTGACCTGGAAATGCAAAGGTACCCCGGTAGGAGAGGAGAATATATCTGAGTATTCTTCCATGACCTTATCCACTTGCTTCTGTTGTGTGGAGAGATCTGTCGTGGAGGCCCTGGATGTGGTTGCGATCTTTCGATCACTTTGAGAGCAGATCACGAAGAAGAAAAATTTATGGGTCTCAAAGATGACCTTCATGCATTGCTTGGTAGAGATAAAGGAAATATCACTAGGAGGGACTTCCTCGGGTATCCTATATAATTTCCTGTTCAAAGTAATAATATCACTACGAGGCCTAGACTCATATAGAGCATGATGTTTCCATAAATAAGGTTGTCCCAAAAGAACATTAAAAACTTCGAGAGGAGCAACATCACACAATACCTCATCTTTGAAGGGCTTGATCTTGTATGATAGTCGACACGGTTGGCTGACGTGAAGATTGCTTCCTTGGCAGAGCCATCCAATGGTGTAGGGTTGTGGGTGCAATTTTGTCGGTAGGGCCAGCCACTTGACAACCTCTTCTGAGATGAGTTTCTTATCTCTACCGTGTTAGAACCCTATATAATAGGGGAATCAATGTTTTGACTAAAATCTATCTTTTTCAGGCATTATGCTTTGGCTCACGACGTACAACAAAGGTGTAAAAGCGACAAAAATTTATCAATTCACCTCAAATGTTATCACACAAGATTTTTTGTTTTCGGTGGTTAAAGAGTAGAGTTTCATGCCATGTTAGCTGCCGAAAGTGAGAGATTTTGGTCGTGTAGAACCCATTTTTTGTGTACCTCTAGCCACCGAAAGCATGTAGCTAGTTTAAAAAAAAAAATTGGCCCCTCGGCCTTTATGAAGAGTGTTCTGTTTTGTTTTTCAAAATATAAATTGTTTGAAAATTTATTTTCCAAAAGTTATATTGGCTGAGGGCCAATCTCCAAGCACTCAACACCGAGAGTTAGCACCATTTCACAAACCAACAACAAACACACAAGCCAGCGCCAATGCCAAACTCCAAAGCATAGCCTCAGGCTCACTTCATTGAAAGACCATGTGACTGTTGGCTCATATAAACACCCAAAGTTCAGTTTACCACATGCATGTGGGATTATTGCCTACATAGTAAAATACTAATAAAACGCAGTGATGCCCACACCAAATGTCAAATTTCATAGTTGCTAAGTGTTAAATGAATGGTTCTGAGTGCCAAAACTACTAGAGAAACCCAGAGGGTATAAATCGCATGCCAAATGTTAATATGAATGCCCAACTATCGAGGAAATTTTAGACGTTGGTTGCCAATATTTGTAGGTGTCTATCAAAGCTGATAAAGGGATGATAGAAAATTTCTTGTCACCAAAGTGAAGGATTTTGGCAGTGGTTTAAGACAAGATGGGCAGAAGGATGTAGTTTCAGTTCTCATTGGAATCATCGATCCACTGTGTATCAGTCCCTGTTTTGTAGGCAACATGGGCACTTGCTAGTTGGGCATCGACATCATCTTCCAATCAATGTAATATTACAGAATTAGGCATGGATGGACATGATGTTATGGATGCTTTAATGGCACTTGAGTGAACTGTTAAAAGGCACAGATCTTTGATAACACAACTTCTTTTGGAGGACAAAAGTTTGTATGTGTTTGACTCTATAGATGAATGGAGTTCATCTCTTCCTGGTATGGCAGTTCAAGCTTGTAAATGTGAAGATAATCCACTTGCACATGTTTCACTTCTACCTTTCTTGTGTCTATTGAAAAGAGTTGTAATGCATAGAAAGTGATAATGGAAAAAGGCCTTCAGTTGATGAGGGAAATCGCAAAGCAGACAGAGAAAGATCAGAGCATTCATAAGTTCAAGCCAGGGCATTGGAAGTGTTGTCAACAAATGGAACATGCCTTTCTTTTGAAGAAAGTAAAAATGGTATGGAATTCTTTTTAGTTTGGTTTCTTGGAGATTTTATGTAGAGGGAACAACGTCCTCAGCCACAAAAGTCATTGCATGTATTCATGAGGAACATGGACCAGACACTGTTACCATTTCTCAAGCATGGTTGAGCACCAGAAATACTCAGAAGACAATGCTTCTGGGAAGTCCAAAGATATGCACATGAAATCCCTAAAAATAAACCTTTCAAACAAAACAAAAATACAAAGCACAAGCACAACATTGATCTAAATCCGAATGAGGTAGAGATAAAATTGATGGAATGGAGCTAGAATTAAGGAAGCCTGAAGAGTATATGTATTCCATCTACGATGATGATGGCAAATTTTTTGAGCTATTCGTTTTCAAGTGGACCAGTCTCCTCATCCCTCCAACTACTTTGCTTGTCGTAAATCTTGTTGTTATAGTGCAGGTGTTTCCCAATATATTAATAATGGTTATCAATCAAGGGATTCCCAAGCAGTTTCAAGGTTTTAGAGAATGCAACCTTGGTGATTAGTCATACAGTTTCGAGTAGTGAATCTTCAATGATGAGTACATATGGCTTCATTTATCAAGAAAGTTCCATATAGATGGTATATCAAGCACGCTCAGGTATGAAATTAGTAATCAACACCTGGCAGAGGAATGCAGATCCTTGATTTTTTGGGAGAAATACTAGTAAATCAAAATGAAATCTCAACGAGATCATCATTTAAATAAAATATCCCAAGTTTTATGGGACAAAACACCAGCATTTGAAGAGATTTTCCAGCCATGTTTCCACATTTCAAAACATATATTGGATTTTCACTATCAGATCTAGATATTCGAGTGACATAGATATCAACAGACCGAGGGACAGTTAGGGACAAATGGAATAGTGAAGGGATTTAACTCCAACACTTGAGGTGGCAGAGTATCCCTGTTTTTAGGCATTCTTTAGAATGTAACTAGCAGTCAAAACACCAGATCATCCTTCCAGGATTCGAGGCAGCAGTTTGAGGAAGATCATGGAGCAGATGCCAGCTCGACTAGTGGCAATTTAATTTCATTCATGACAAATGGAAAAACTTTCGCACATTTCAGGTAGCGGTTAGAGCACCGATACTCCAACCGGCAGCCAATCTCCAACAACCTCAAGCTTTCGACGACTTCTGCATTCATTTGTTTTGATGCTGTTAGAGTCTATTCACCAGCAAATATTAAACAACCTCCAGTGTTCCAGATGTTCAGGCAGCAGTTACCAAATTTAACTTTCCTTTGATTTGTTGTTCTGTTTGTTTTAGGAGACCGCCTACAGGTGTCCGGATGATTGTAACTTCTTTTACAGTTTCAGAAGGCAGAGATAGAGCTCGAGTCTGGGGCAAGGCTGAGGGATTTTTTCTTATATAAATACATGTAAAATATGAAAGGGGGGTTCGAGCTGAGAGGAAGGGTTCGACATGTGTGGAGTTTTTCCCTTTTGGCTGGACTATGGGCCTTGCTACCCCAGGAGGTTTTTGTCTATAATTTCAGAATGACTAAACAATAATAGAGAAGATGATTTACAGGATTCTTGTGTAGCAGCGTTGGTGGCATTCCTCTTCTGTGTTAAGTGTTTTCTTCCAGTTATCATGCCATTTGTTTTCAATTTCCTATTATCGAATGATAGTAATAGAGCAGAATTTATTGGTGAATACTCTGCATCTGATCCTTTGGTAATCTTTATGTTTTCTTCTAAAGCTCAGTTTATGAATTCTTAACTGCTCATTTGCTCAGTTTTCCTCCCCCATTTCTTCCTCAATCGACACCATCCAAGCTTAAGACGATCCAACAATTGTTACTATCTTTCCCTGTGGA
This sequence comes from Picea engelmannii, assembly GCA_009831015.1. NCBI lineage: Eukaryota > Viridiplantae > Streptophyta > Pinopsida > Pinales > Pinaceae > Picea > Picea engelmannii. The sequence continues at coordinate 96,555 of ML821948.1, forward strand.
GACATTTACCTCTATATCTGATTTGATCATTATCTTATAAACATACCCCATAGCCCAATGGTGATCTGAGAAACTCGTTAACCACATCCTCATCTAAATATTTCAAAAACCCCAACCCCATACTTTCATAGCTAGCCTAAAATCCATCCCATACAAACCAAGTTAAATCGAAAAGAGAGAGCCCTCTCTGAGTCTTGGAGGGCTAGATCCAAGAATCCAAGTGATTTGAGGTTACCTCTGTGACTGCCTCCGTAGCCTTGGGCAAAATCACAGAGTGTTAACATACCACTATCAACGATGAAGTCCAGCGGGGTGCCTTCTACCCACATCTGTGAATGGAAGAGGAGCTCTCCTTCTTTTGGCTCGTCTGGTTCACCAGGTTGGAGCTTGGTGGTAGCAATGATGGCACTAGGTTCCATGTCAATGATCCATATTCCCCTTTCTGGATCTGACTCAGAGTCAGAACCCGCATCTGATTCAGAGGATTTCACTTCGGCCACCAGTGACTGCTTTGAGCGGTAGTCAACAGTGTTATGCCAAGGGTATATTTCTTTGTCTTTCTAGTGTCCTTGTTTTCTTACGGCTTGGACTGGTTGTCCTAATACTGTCCATATTTTCTCTATCCTTTTTTCTGTGGGTGGGGGCCTCCCTTTCCTGGATTTTGCTGTGAGTGGTTCCCAGGCCCAAATTATCGCGTCTTTTGTTTGAGCTTCTACTCGATTTTGACGGCATATCAGTAGACCGCGCCCAAGGATGAGATGTCCAGAAATTCCATTTTGGTATGGATGTATCTATGTAGAGCATCGCGATACTTAAGCACCATATGTTGCTCTAAATATTTGATACCTAGCTTGGTGCGCAAGGTATGGAAGATATTTGTGAACTCTAGCACTGTTTGATCTCTTTCTTTCCGCGTGTAGCCCATTTGGTATATAAGTCGTCATAACTTCCAATAGGGTAGTATTTTTCCTTAATAGCATTCCTGAAGGATTCCTATGTGGTCGTGACTGTAAATAATGAGGGTTCCTCTATTTCATTTTGCTCTCAAAACTTTTCCCACCAATATTTGACATGGGGAACGACTTTGAGGAGAGAAAAAGTAATCTTTTCTCTATTATATTCAACCAATTGTATACAACATCTGCGTCTATCTGACCTTCGAATATAGGAATATCAAAGTTGATTTGTACCTTGAATGGGGTGGCACCTCTACTCAAGGAAGATGCATCGCCTGTTGGTAATTGCCGAAGGATTTGCGCGAAAATATCCATCATCTCTTTCCTCTGTTGCGTGTGGGATTCCTCAAGCAACATTTTGAAAGGATCTCCTATCCCTTCATATTTATTTTCTCCTTCCATGAGAGGTCGCTTGGCCATGCAATAGATTTTGTCCTCAAGAAAAACAAGCTCGAGACCCAATTCTTTGTACCCTGACCTCGTTGGGGGCATGCATTAAGACGACAAGGAGAAGACCGCTCTGATACCACTGATCCAGATTTTATGAGTAGAAAAAAATGAATACAGATTATTAAGAGATGCTTAACAAAAAATAATAGAGATACAGTAAAACTAGTTTTCTATTCAATAAGGAAATAAGCTGAAACTGTAAAATGCAATGGAAAACAAGCTTCCTGGAATGGTGGCAGCTTATCTCTGAGAAGAGACGTGACGACTGCACTCATTTGCAAGAATATGGTTACAATGAGGCTCTGAAGTCATTTTACAATAAACAGGAATGTCAAAAACCCTAGACATCCAAAAACCTAACCCTAGGAGATGAAGCGCCAAAAGTCATGTGGGACCCGTTTGGGTAAGTTAGTACATCAACTTCCCGGGGTCATAACTTTTGCATACGATCTCTATTTTAGGCACATGATAGCCCATTGGAAAGTTCTAACCGAGAAGAACTATTTTCGACTGGCCTAGATTAGTTCCTTTGTCAATCACTTAGGCCCCAAATCCCCAAAAAACGTCCTTTAGGGCCTCAAAATGGTCCCAGAAGTTTGGAACCTGAAAAATTGCCGAAAAACTGCCAAGGTGGAAAACTATTTTTCGAGCCAGTGGAATAGGTGGGTGGCCACCGATATCCACCTGTATCACTTTTAATTATTGATTGGGATATTTTGGGCCAAAACATGTCATTTGGGGCCTCAAAATGACCTCAAAAGTTTAGGACCTGGAAAAACTGTAGAAAATTGCCAAGATGGAAAACTGTATTTTGAGCCAGTGGAATAGGTGGGTGGCCACCAATGTCAACCTGGATCAATCCTCCCCCATTAGGAAGAAATGTTCCCCATTGCGTCAAATTCCTGTGGGAGATGGGGAATCTTTTGTTGAATATGAACCTTGGTGAGCCACTTGCCTTACTAAAGAAGTTGTCATGCTTGTACGTGGCATTAGCTTGTTGAAGGATGTCATGAACCTGGTATTTGAGGGGTTGGATCCGTTCAACCAATCCGACTGTATGATCCACCTTGGTATGAGTGTGGGAGGACTATGTTGGTGAAGATGCAACATGAAGAGGTATATCAATGGGTGATAATGGCTGGAACCCCAAGCACACATGAAAAGGGATGTGGCCAATAGAGCTATGAAGGGATCTGTTATATCTTTTCTTGACTTGGAAGTGCATAGGCACCTTTGTAGTTCAAGCAATAATATTTTTGTGCTCCTCTACAATCTTGTCAGTCTGCTTCTGCTAGATAAAAAGGTCTTAGGTTGAGGCTGTAGTGGTCGCAGTGACCTTCTGATCGAATCATGAAGAGGATAAACTTTTTGGTATGAGAGATCACTTTATGACATTGTTTTTCTGAGATAAATGAAATGGAAGTAGTCAAAACTACCTCTGGGACCCTGTAGAGATGACCCCCCAGAGTAACAATGACACTACAATGTCGAGACTCATAAACAACATGACATTTCCACACATATGGTTTTCCTAAAAGAACATCACATACTTCCATTGGGGAAACACCACATAATACCTCATCCTTGAAGGAATTTATGTTGTAGGATAGACGACATTGTTGGATGATGCGGAGATCTCTTCCATGGAGAAGCCACTCGATGTTGTATGTCTACGGGTGTGGTGTTGTCGACAACTCCAACTACCTGAAAACATCTGTTGAGATTAGGTTATTTTAGATTCTTCTATCAACAATGAAATGCAGTGGGGTCCCCTTCACCCACATCTGTGAATGGAATAGGCACCCCCCCTCCTCAGGATCCTCTGGTTCTTCTGGTTGGGTTATTGTGGTCGCGATGGTAGCAGTTGGTTCTGCATTGATGATCTATTTCCTTTTATTGTGTTATGAATTACGGTTTGAGTTGGGGTTCGACTCTTTTTCTTTGAGCTCATCCACTAATGAATGTTTCGAGAGAAATTCATCAATGTTGTGCCATGGGCTCTTGTGGAACTCACACCACTTTCCAGTGTCCTTCTTCATCTTCTATTTACCCTTCTTTTCTAGTGGCTTGGACTAGTTGTATTGAGGTTGGTTTTTTTGTGAGTTAGGTTCTCCTTTATAATACTTCCTTGGTTGCATATTTTCAGACCCAAAATATTTCTTATTTCACTGCTTAAATTTCTGCTTGATTTTGACAACATATCGATAAGTGGATCCTAGTGACGAGATGTATAGAAAATCCATTTCTATTTGGAAGTACCTATGTAGACCCCCATGGTATTTTAGAAACAGATGCCACTTGGGGTCTTTGATACCCATCTTGGAGCACAAGGTATGGAAGGTATTTTTGAACTCCAACACTTTTTGGTCCCTGTCCTGACATAGTGTGGTCCATCTCGTGTACCGGTTGTGATAGTTTCCAATAGGGTAATATTGTTCCTTAACGACATCCATAAAAGAGTCTCAAGTGGGTTTGGCCTCAAACATTCAAGACTCCTCTGTGGAATTTTTATCATAGTAATCCTCCCACCAATTTTTGACATGGGGGACAATGTTAAGGAGTTCAAAGGTGATCATTTCCTTATCAGAAAAATTGTGGACAAAGAAATAACCTTCTAGTATATTTAACCAATTTTCCAAATCATTCGCATATATTCAACCTTCAAACACAAGAATATCATAATTAACTTGTACCTTGAAAGGGGTGGTGCCTCCAAAATGACCCTTGATGAAGACGCGTTTTTTGTTGTTGGCAGTCGTCGAAGGATTTGGGAAAACATTTCCATCATCTCATACCTTTGTCATGTGAGAGATTCCTTGAGCAATAGATGAATTGGATCTCCTACTCCGTCGTCTCTCTTTTCTTTCGCCATGGGAGGATGTCGAGGTTGACGAGGACGGTCTTTCAGAGGCTCAATTATTTTGAGTCCCAATTCCTTATACCTTGACCTCATTGGGGACATCCATAGAGAAACAAATAAAGAGCAGACTACTTAGATACCACTGCTCTAGATTTATGAGGGAATGAGAAAAAATGCAAAAATAGGACAGAAACATAGATATACAGTAATACTCAATTTATATTAAAGAATAAAATATGCAAAGACTGTAAAAATATAGAGTGAGATGAACTCGCTAGAATGGTGGTGGCTTATCTCTGAAGATAGAGATGTGACGACTACACTCTTTTGCAAGAAGTTCATTATAATGAGGTTGAAAATGACTTTTTAACATAAATCATCAATGAGACAACCCTAGAAAACCAAAACCCTAACCCTAGAAGATGAAACACCAAAAGGTTTGTGGGCCCCAATGTGGTTAGTTGATATGTCAATTTCACATGGACGTTACTTTTGCATATGATCTCTGTTTGGGGCACTCGATAGCTCATCAGAAAGGTATAACTGAGAAGTCACATTCTAAATGGCCCGGTCCAAATACTTTGACTATAGACTGGGATCTTATGAGACAAAAAATGTTGTTTAGGGCCTCAAAACGGCCCCAGAAATTTAGGACCCGAAAAACCGTAGAGAACTACCAAAATGGAAAATTGTATTTTGAGCCAATGGAATAGGTGGGTGTCCACCAATGTCCACCTAGATCAAATCACCACTTTAAAACATGTGGATATCTTGTCCCTTGCCTTGGTAGTTTCTTTGTGAACCACCACATCTCATGTTTTTGTACCTACAACTTGCTTCTTCATTTTCTCTAGTGCTATGGAAAATTCCTCTACTTCATTTTTCTAAAGGCTCTTGTTTTCACTAGCTATATCTACCTACCTCTACAACACTTCCATCTCATTTCCTACAGGGTTCTCTAACTAGTCTTTGAATTGTATTTTTTGGATCTATAGATCCTTCATGTACTCATCTTGTTTTGGAACATATTGACCATCCTATTCGTTGACTCTATGATAAACTTCACAAGGGAGGAAAGGTACATATTCCATAGGTATTTCATGTGTTGTGTTTGGACCATGTCTCCCTTTCAAACGTCCTCTATTGAAGTGATGGCCACTTAGAGTATACCAAAAAATTCTTCTTTGTTTCCTGCCTACTTTAATGACTTTGTGGTATATTCCTTCTACCCTAGTTGGATTCAAAATCAAACCTCGACTCGAACACTTGTAATGAATTAATTGGGTTGTATACCACTGCAAGTTGTGGTTAATGCATTGGTGCAATCAATGTTGAAGGTGATGTGGTCAGAGTAAAGTTGAACTGGGTAAGGTACCTCACCAATGAGATCCTGTAGAATTTTTTGGATGTGTAGGATCGTAACTAGGGATTTTACTACTAGAGTTTCTTTCTTCTACTCATATTCTTGCAGTGAGAAGAGCCGACAAACATTAACCTTCCACAATGGGATCCTAAATAAAATTTCATTACAACCTGGTTCAAAGGCCTATCCTATTTACCAAACAACATAATGCAAGTTGGTATTAACTCTATGCTTGAGAGTTACTACTAGGTTGTAATGGATAATAATAATAATAATAATAGTTTTAAACATTGATTAATGAAGTGACACATGAACTAATGAAAGGACATATCCCATCAACCTCGTGACTTGTCAATGTGTATATATGTATATCATCACATAGGTCATTGTAATCAACATATCGTTCATTCTAACCTATTCAATTATTATTTGTTTTTATGGATTTTGGTTGTCTGTTCTTCTTATGTTGGATATTTCGTAGTAAACAAACATTGTTCATGTTGTTTGAACTTTCTAGAGATA
>ML821948.1:102982-142141 GCA_009831015.1 Picea engelmannii
AGAGAGAGAGAGAGAGAGAGAGAGAGAGTAATAAATTCAAAACAAAAGTCAAACATAGAGAAGGATTAATCACTGTGGTGATGTATGATGGGATTCCAAAATTGGATAAGTTTGTAGCCATCTTTATGATTGAAATTATTAGGGTGCTTTTCAATTTCCAATGCTTCTCGAATGATATAAGAGGAGTGATAGGGTGTTGATGCAAGAATTTTGGTTTGGTCAAAACAAATGAAGTATTTATATTTATAAGTGTGTTTGACAATATTTGACTTAGACATGTGGTTGTGGGTTGTGTTAGTTATATGTTCTTTAAGATGGAATTTGAAAGATCTACTAGTTTGACGTATATGTGTTTTTCCATAAGAGCAAGCAATTTGGTAAGCTCGTGAGCCAAGCATAAGGTCAAATTCGTCCTTAGTAGTTCTGAATAATTGTTTAATGGTTTTACATGGTTTAAAAAGAGTTTTGATATTATTTTTGTATAAAATATTAGAAATATGATAAGTAGTTCCCTAGATGTAGGGAAGAATAATTAGAGCTAGGGGTGGAGAAGAATAATAGGAGTTTTTCGATATAGAATTGTGAGCTGAGTGAAGGATTTGTTGATTTGAGAGATTGAGTAACCATTGGCTACAAGGGATTTTTCCTTCTCAAGGAATTGACGGCCCGAGATTCAAATGGCTCGAGTAACCATAGTTTTTAGAACATAATATTTTTTTCTTGAGTGATGATGGGATTGATCATGAAGGTATTGGTAAATATGAGTCTTTTTCCTATAAATTTGGTGGGTGAGGAAGCCATCAAGAAAACGAGACACGAGAACATGAAAAAGGGAAGATAATTTTCCTTTTGAATTTCCATAGTAAATTGAATGTGGGGGGGAATTCTATTAACATGGTTAAAGAAAGAGATTAAAAAGGGATGGCCATGGGTCCAAACAACAAAGGTATCACCAACAAATTGAATCCAACAATTGAGCTTAAGATGAAAGTTATTTAAGGCTTAAGTATTGTAAAATTCCATAAAAATATTAGTGATCAATAAGGATAAGGAAGATCCCATGGATGTACCTTCTATTTTTTCATAGAAAATCCATTTAAAGGTGAAGAAAGTCAAGGTAAGATAGATTTCAATGACATTCAGGGTTTCAGGGTCAACTAGTTTGGAGATAAGGTCAAGGGATTTAGGAACATGAATTTTGGTAAATAAAGATACAAAATTCAAACTAACTATAATTTATTGTTCATCGAGGCAAAGATGTTGCATTTTCTAAATAAGATCAGAGGAATCTTTAATAAAAGAGGAAGTTCTTATGATGAATGACTGAAGTTTATCAACTAGAAAACAAGAAAGGGAATGAGTGGATGCTCCTATAGTGCTTACTATTGGTATAAGAGGGGTGTATTTTTTATGAAATTTAGATTACCCATAGATCCTAGGGGTTTGAGAGTTATGACGAATACAATATTTCTGAATGTTAGGATCCAAGGAAGAAGATTTGATGGCTTTGGTGACCACACTAGTTATGGCATTGATTGGGTTTTTGGCAAGAGGTTTATAAGAAGAAGAAGAAGAAGAAAGAAGGTCATGACGTTTATATTCATAGTTGGAGGCATTTATAATGACCTTAGTGTTATATTGATTATATTTTAAGATAATTATATTGGGGTTATGATTAATGTGACGAATGGATTGAAATTCTTCTTTTGAAGAATTTTATGAAAACCCTACCGATTCTCTTTAGATTCGTGTGTGAGAATATTATGTGTTATGGATTCATTAGAGAAAATAATGTCTTCAACGGGGATACGATGGGGAACAAGGGAAAATTTAAAATCTCTTTCAAGAAGATGGAGAGAAGAAGGGTGTATATCAATTGACGACATATTTATGATTGTTGATGGATAGGAAATGGATGATGGTAAGGGGGGTTTGGGGTTGAAGAATACAATTGATAGAATTAGAATCAACATTGTCCAGTGAGTGAATAGGGTTTGAAAGGATATTAGTAACATATATATCTCTAGAAATTAAAGACAAATTAAAACTTTCATTATAAATTATATCTTGTTTTTGGTTAACACTAGAAATTGAAGATGAACTAGTGTTATCATTTCATTGGTATATTAGCTACATCTTGATTAAAACTTTGGACACAACTCTTATTATATCTTTTCCAATCCAACTTTTGGCCAAACCCTATATTTTCAAAGTTCTTTCTAGGTCCTTAACCAAAATTAGGCCTTTGGTCATTGTTAGAGTTCTCTTTAAGAATTTTTTTTTTATAATTGAAGAACATAATTAGTGATCAAGAAGAAGAAAATCAAAAGAAAACATAGAATATTATTCATCTGCAGACAACTCAATTCCAAAAAGAAAAAGAAGTCATAAGATCAAAAGAAATAAGCTAACAACATCAGGGAACATCAAGAAATCAAAAGTACGAAAAAATAATTCTGCTACCAATTCATAAAGTTTATAGAGAGATATTTATAGAATAATTTCAAGATAGAGTGAAAAAAATAGGAGATGCCTCAGATGATATTACAACAAAAAAAACCACCAAACATCGAAACAAAAATCTATCACCTTCTCGAAAAAATAAGTCTATGTCATATTGAATCAACCATACACCTAAACAGAAACTAAGGAAATATTAATAACTTTGAATGGGATCCGTAGTCATGTGGAGAGTTGCCCCAATATATAATAAAAATATTGAAATAACACTAAAAAAAAATGGGATCCATAGTCATGTGGAGAGTTTCCCTAACATATAATAAAAATATTGAAATAACACTTAAAAAAATCAAACATGGGAGACATCCAATTTCTGGACTATACCTTCATAGAGACACATTATATGAGTTCAAGCATTCCCTAAATATTGAAAAACAACTAAACAACAACCATAGCGACTTCAAGATGGTTGGAATCATTTAAGTTTCGATCCATTTTCCTCATATCGACATTTTTCTTCTATATATGCGAAAACCAAAGCATTCAATGAAGTCACTTCTGAACAAACTGCACATCAGAAATACTTACCGCAATTCAAGCCCCACCATAATATAAAATTAATACATTGTTGGGAACATTTTAATCAATAATTAATTAGCCTCCACAATAACCTATCTCAACAAGTGTTGTGTGGCAACGTAGTCCCTGCCAAGTATCTTATAAGGTGATTTTTGGAAAATGGGGAGAGTCGAGGAATATTATTAAAAAAACAAAAATTAACAGTGTGGTAAGTAAACGATAATTCGAATAGATTTTTAAAAAATATTAAAAAGCTATGTTCAATTGTTTTTTAGAAATGAAATTATAAAGAAAATTGTAAATATTAAAAGGTATATTGAAATTACATTGAATAGTGATTTAATAATTAATGTGCATTGCCAATCCTTTTGAACTTGTGTGGTGAGTTGACACTAAGCAAAGCAGTGCCAATTTTTTTCGAACATGTGTGTTGAGTTGTCACTAGTAAAAGCATAATCAATGTGCATTGGGAGGGGCGCGAAGGTAACAAGGATGGAAGGCAACAATAAATGATTTGAAATATTTGTGAAACTGGGCAGAGTGAAGCTTGCGAGCTGGAGGAATTGTAGAGCATGAAAGTTTTGGGTGCAAGATGTACATCACAAAATTGTAGATGGTGGAAGTTTTGGGTTCAAGATTTATAATAGTGCCAACCCAGGGATTGACGACTATAAAGTTGGCTAACTATGGAATTGTAGATCACCGAAGTTTTGGGTGCAAGATGTATATCATGCGCCAACCCAAGAAAACATAAACTTGAATGCCTTTTTTGCTTATTAATGCTAATGAGAGAATCTGTGTGTTGAGTTGTCGCTAGTAAAAGCATAACAGATGTGCATTGGGAAGGGAGGGAATGTGACGGGGATTGAAGAGAGTGATAAATGGTTTGAAACTTTTGTGAACCCGGGTATAGTGAAGCTTGCGAGTTCCACGAGCCCGGGGTCGAATTGTAAATGATGGAAGTGTTGGGCGCAAAATGTATACCACAGAAGTGTTGTGTGAAACATGTATATCATGGAACAGGGGGCATAAGAATTCAATAGTGCTAAGTCGCGACCCCGCGGTGATATAATTGGCTAATTGTTGAAAGGGATCGTGGTCGATCAAGCTCATGGTGTGACAATATAGGACGAATCCAGGAGTTCGAGAAAGTCAGGTTCAAGTTTAAATATATTTTGTCTATATTTATTTAAAAAGTATTTATATTAATGTATCTTAATATATTATTTGTGGTCCAATTGTAAACCATGTTCCAATTTTTGGACGAATTGTAGAGAACGAAAGTTTTGGGTGCAAGATGTATATCATGGAATTGTACAGGATGGAAGTTTTGGGTGCAAGATGTATATCGCGGAATTGTAGATGATGGAAGTTTTGGGTGCAATATTTATAATAGCACTAACCCGGGGGTCAATCGGACTCCCGTAAATCGTTGTTGAATGAGTTTTTTGCTTATTAATGCCAATAAGAGAACCTATGTGCTGAGTTGTTTCTAGTAAAATCATAATGAATGTTCATTAGGAAGGATGGGAATGTGGTGGGAGTTGAAGAGAGCGATAAATGATTGAAATTTTTGTGAACCCGGGTATAGTGAAGGTTTCCGCCATAAATTTGGCTAAGTATGGAATTGTAGATCACAGAAGTTTAGGGTGCAAGATGTATATCACGGAACACGGGGAATGAGAGTTCGGTTGTGCCAACCCATGGACTAAAGGCCATAGAATTGGTTAGGTATGAAAAGCAATGGTGGTTGGTCAGACTATTGTAAATCATGATTGAATAGGGGTCATGTGTGCTAATTTGTTGCTAATAAAAGCATAATGAATGTGCATTGGGAAGGGTAGGAATGTGGTGGGAATTGAAGAGAGTGATAAATGGTTTGGAACTTTTGTGACAAATGATTTCCAGGAGCTCGGGGTCGAATTGTAAATCACGGAAGTGTTGGGTGAAAAATGTATATCACGAAAGTGTTGTGTGAAAGATGTATATCATAGAATAGGGGGCATAAGAATTCGATAGCATTAAGTCGGAACCCAGCGGTGAGATAATTGGCTAAGTGTTGAAAGGGATAATGGTTGGTCGGGCTGATGATGTGATGATATAGATGGAGATGAGCTAACCCGAAAACCCACGACCAATCGAGGAGATAGAGAAAGTCAAGTTCAAGTTTAAAGAGATTTTGTCTATATTTATTTAAAATGTATTCATATTAATGTATCTTAATAGATTATTTGTGGTCGAAATGTAAACCATGTTCGAATTTGTGGAGGAATTGTAGACCACTGAAGTTTTGGGTGCAAGATGTATATGGCAGAATTGTAGGTGACAGAAGTTTTGGGTGCAAGATTTATAATAGCGCCAACCCGAGGGTCGGTCGAACTCCCGTAAATCACTGTTGAATACATTTTTTTCTTGTTAATGCCAATAAGTGAACCTGTGTGTTGAGTTTTTGCTATTAAAAGCATAATGAATGTGCATTGAGGATGGCGGGAATGTGGCGGGGATTGAAGAGAGCGAAAAATGTTTTGAAAGTTATGTGAACCCGGGTATAGTGAAGCTTGCGAGTTCCAGTAGTCCAGTGTCGAATTGTAAATGACGGAAGTGTTGGGTGAAAAATGTGTATCACATAATTCTTGGGTGCAAAATGTATATCACATAAGTGTTGGGTGCAATATGTATATCACGGAACACGGGGCATAAGAATTCGATAGCGCTAAGTTGGGACGTCGCTATGAGATAATTGGCTAAGTGTTGAAAGGGACGGTGATCGGTCGAGCTCATGATGTGAATATATAGATGGAGATGAGGATCTGGCAGTCCGCTAATCGGTCAACCTGCGACCAATCCAGGAGCTCGAGAAAGTCAAGTTGAATTTTAAAGGGATTTTGTTTATATTTATTTAAAATGTATTCATATTAATGTATCTTAATAGATTATGTGTGGTCCAAATGTAAACTATGTTTGAATTTGAAGGGTATTTTGGGCTCACAATTTTTGCTCAAACCCATAAGCAATAGAGAAAAAAATATATGACTTAACATTTTGTATATGGAAGCATATTCATAAATATAGGAAGTTGCAATATATGCACAATATAAAACAGGAACATGTACATGGAAATGAGTTAATTTTAAGAAGAAATACAAATTTCAAATAACAACACCAAACATTGAATATCACCATAGAACAACCTCAAATATGTATATTCAGATAAAGTCGGTTACAAAATACATTTGAGAATATTTCCCAAAAATAATTGTCTGGGAATTTGTAAAAACATATATAGTTCAGTACATATTCCGTGAAATAAAAAAGTTTTTTCCAGAATGACTGGGATTGGGACTGTCGCGGACTACAAAGAAAAGATGTACAAGAATGAAGTTTGTAGAAAGAAGAAAGTCGGTGATGGAAAACAACAAGACCTGGCAAGAAGAAAGAGAAAATTGTTAGTCCTCGGTTAAATATTTGTTAGAGTAACTGAATGAAGATAGAATAATTTGATCAGTATCAACTTACTATGATGGTGTCCCATGCCTCGTCATTTTCTCACTGATGTCCTTTTATGGCTTTCCTCAGTTTTGACCTTCATTGGTAATCTGGTCGACAACCTTTTTGAACCATTCTTCGATGTAGCTCCTCATGGGCGCCACGTTGATTTCATGCCGGATTTTTATATTGAAGAATTCACTTTCCAAGTCCCTTAGATCAATAGAGAGGTTGTGCAATGCTTCTTAAATATCTTGATTTTTAATCGAATAACCGACTAGCCAATTTTTCACGTCATCTTCACCATATTCAAGAATGTCATAGAAATTTTCAAATGACAGTCTTTTATAGATATGAACTATATCATCACATTCTTGCTTGGTTAAAAACAAAGAGTTGAATATCAATTCTGGGTCCTGGACTTCATTGGTGCTGGCAGCTAGATCTATCTCAGTTAGCTTCTTGAATAGTTTGTCTCTTCTAGATATGGCCTGGCTACATGCTTAAACGATACCATTCAGGTTCTTTACCTTTTCTTTCCAGCATAGCTTTAGCTGGTCTATTCGATCCGGGGAAGGGAGATCCTTATGTCTTCTTATGCATTCTATCATACCAGTAACTTTAACACCAAATGGTAAAACTGCATCGAGGTAGAAACCTTGTTCATTCTTGAGATCTGCTTGCAAATACTCATGAAAAGCATGCACTCTTGTTCCAAAAGAGACCATATTATTTGACATCTCCCATGTTTTTGTTATTAATTCCATTCTTTTGTTTATATTCTTTTCCACATAGCCCCGGGCCGATGTGATAAGGCTTGATGATCCTTTTAAATTTTCCGCGGGTGCGGTGGGCCCGATCATTACTAAAGCAGTAGAAAACAGTGGAAGAGGCATTAGAGTTGCCTCCAATTCTTTGATTCTCTCCTTTAATATGACGTTTTCCATTTCAAGGACACTAATAGAGTTTTCCAGAGCATCTCCAATTGCTTAGTGTATCTGGGAGATCTAGGAAGGGTGCATGTTGCATAGGTTGATCTCTGAACGAGATTCCCCTTTCTTATTCTTTACATCTCTCTTTTCAATAATCAATTTTTTGGATTTGTTGTCAAAAAAAGTGCTCTAAAATGAAAAAGACTCTTCTTCGTCCAATGTATCGATGCCAATTATTTCCATCCCAGGATTGTGCGGAGCAGTGCCCTCTAGTTGGTCATCGTCGGGGAACATTTTGTCAATGTCAATTTCTAGTTCCATATCTTCGAGGGAGAGATTGATCCAGGTGGATATTAGTGGCCACCCACCTTTTCCAACTGGCTCAAAACAATTTTTTGGCAATTTACTATTTTTAGCAGTTTTTCACTTTCGGAGCTGTTTTGAGGCCCTAAACGATGTTTTTTGGGAAAACGGGTTTGAAATATGTAAGTTCCTTCGATATTTCCCCCAAAATGAATCTCCTTGATGATACCTTTCCAACGGGCTATCATGCGTCTAAAACGGAGATCGTATGCAAAAGTTACGACCCCAGGAAGTTGATGTACTAACTTACCCAATCGAGGCCCACATGACTTTTGGCACTTCATCTCCTAGGGTTAGGCTTTTGGATGTCTAGGGTTTTTTGGCATTCCTGTTTATTGTAAAAAGACCTTCAGAGCTCATTCGCTACAATGAGGTTCTGAAGGCCTTTTTACAATAAACAAGAATGCTGAAAAACTCTAGACATCCAAAAACCTAGCCCTAGGAGATGAAGTGCCAAAAGTCATGTGGGCCTCGTTTGGGTAAGTTAGTATATCAACTTCTCGGGGTCATAACTTTTGCATACAATCTTCATTTTAGGCACATGATAGCCCGTTGGAAAGGTATCATCGAGAATATTCATTTTGGGGGTAATATTGAAGGAAATTCCATATTGCAAACCCATTTTCCCAAAAAACGTCGCTTAGGGCCTCAAAACGTCTCCAGAAGTGAAAAACTGCTAAAAATAGTAAATTACCAAAATTGCCAGAAAACTGTTTTGAACCAGTTGAAAAAGGTGGGTGTCCACTAATATCCACCCAGATCAGAGATCATGGATATCAATTTCTCCCCTCGATCCCTCCTGTTCTTGGACTATTGTTTTTCGTTTTTTGCTCATGGGAAGTTTGTGAGAACTTTCAATTTTGTCAGAGGGAGGGTTCTTATCTCCTCCTCCACCTGAAGAACTATGTGTGGCTTTGTTACCTGGGTAGGCCATTGGAGTACTGCTCCAATATTTTGTGGTCTTGGGTGTGGCGGTTGATGATTGAGCACTTTTTTCACCCAGGCCTTTTCGTTTCTGCTTGAGAGAATCATTGGTACTAGCACCGAGTTCAATCAGGATAGTGTCAGTGAAAGAGTTTTTGAAGGGGTTCTTGACCATGGAATCCCTGAATTTCCAAGGCAGAGAGATGAATTGACTTTTTCTTTTTCATGGGAAAAATGCAACCAGTAGATGTACTGCCTTGTTATTCCAACAAAAAACAGTGTACCAGATATGTGACATGGAAGGAAGCAAGGTTTTTGTTTAGACCCAAAAATCCTTATAAAATTATAGTTCTCCATTTCTTCTAGTGTGCCCTTCCTATTCGGGAACTTGGTCACCTGGTCAGACAACCGGGGAAAATACTTTCCAAATATCAATGCTTTAAAAACTGAAACAAAATCGTTAAAGACTTTATAAAATTGTTGGAAAGCGTTGCATCTCCATAATATCTAATACGAAAATGTTACTGGGTCAAATTCACAGTTCAAATTCTTACACATAAATAGTAGAGGAAATGGAAATCAATTCGCCACTGCAAAAATTAAAAAAGATGACATAAAGAATTTCTTCTGCCTTGTGTATTGTAATAACTGGGAAGAGATTTCAATGGAAATCAAATTTTCCCAATGGAATATGGCTTGTTCCTTGACCGTAAAATATAAAATATACAGAATCATCCGAGAGATGTTGGCTTCACTTTCTTGTCTCGTTATCCTCATGAAAATCCATGCAATTTTCCGGAAAGGGTTTTTAAATGCACTAATCTGTAATATGGCCATGTCCCAGGGAGCCACCGCTGGGTTCTCTAAGAACTTCAGCAAGAGGTCCAATTCATTATCATGCTTCTTTAAGAACTGTCTGCAATTATCGCCCTTGAAAGTAGGTGTTGGGTTAGGAAGTATTAACATATTTAGAAATACTTGAGGCGATAGGGAGAGTTTGGAATGGTTGCCAACTGGATAATCCGATGGTTCGAAATATAGTTCTCGGCGCAACATGTGACCAACTCCTTAAAGTAAAAAAAATTGGGGACACAATCTGCTTCTGCAATTCCATATGTCAAGATAACTTTCTTCTGGGCATAAGGGGACAAGTAGTAGTCATAAGATATGGACCACTGAAAACTCTGGTCCTTGCGCCTGAAAATATTCAGGGTATCTCAATAGAAATGTTGTTGAGTTGCAGCCATAATGTGATGAGAACGTTCCTTTTCTCGTCATAGTATTTAAAATGAACATTGCAACATCATAATATAATCTCCAGTAAATATTGGTTCAATGTGTTTTAATGGGATATGTCCTCGACCTTTTCTCCTTTTAATGCTAATACTTTCGATGTGTCTGGTGAGTTTTCACTAATAAAGGAATAATTAATGTGCATTGGGAAGCATGCAAAGGTAGCAGGGATGGATGACAATGAAAATTGCTTCAGAACTTTTATGTACTTGGAAGCCCGAGAAGCCACAAATCTATGACAACAGGAGCCGAAGAATCAACTAAGTATGGAAAGGCGGGGTACAATGCCCTCAAAAAGTTAAAGTAAATAACAATTTTTCTGAGATCAAGATCCACACACAAAAAAAAAAAAAAAACAGATGCCATAACATTGAACTTTGCCAATTTGATAATAGGGAGGTTTAGTTGATGGATCCAAATATGGCTTACTTCAAGCGAGTGGGGTGCATGTGGGGTGCCTGTGAGAAAAGATAATGTTTTGATGAAGATTTGTTTATATTGCTACATGTGGCAGTAATTGTGTGATAGTATTTAGAATGAACACTCGAGGATGGTAATATAATCTCCCATAAATATTTGTTTAATGCATTTTAATGGGAGATGTCGTCCAACTTTTCGCTCATTAATGCCAATATTTTCAAAGCTTATAAAAGTGTAATCAATTTGCATTGGGAAAGTGTGCGAAGATGGCAGGGAAATCGAGAAAGTGTGAAAAGGCGGGGCGGTTAGATGGACATAGACAGACTCATCGTAGGTAGAGTGAAGCTTGCGAGTTCGAGGAGTTCGGGGTCGAATTGTAGATAACAGAATTTTTCGGTGCAAGATGTATATGACGGAACAGTGGCTTGAGAGTTCGATAGCACGAATCCGAGAACTGGAAGGTAGAAACATTAACTGTGGGAAAAACATTGTCAGCTATGTAATATACCTAGATCTCGACAAAATCAAGTTCAAGTTAGAAGATAATTTGTTTATATTTACTTAAACAATTTTCATATTATTTTATTTTATTAGTATTCTTTGTGGCCCAAATGCAAACTATGTTCAAATTCAAAGGGTGGATCAACATTTTCATATGCAAGCATACTCTCAAATATGCAAACCTGTAATATATGCACAATACTAAAGAGGCACATCATGTCAGCACCTTTGTAGATGACAGTGCGCCAACACAATATTGAATTCTTGCTATTATGATTCCTTAAAAAAACTAAAATAACCAACATTTTTTTTTGAATTCAATATTGACAGAAAGAAACTAATTAGATTCCATAATATTCTTCCATTAATGCATTTTAATGGGAGATGTCCTCGAGATTTCCGCTTATTAATGCCAGTATTTTCAAACATTTGTTGTGAGTTGTCCCTAGTAAAATCATAATTAATGTGCATTGGGAAGGGGCGAAGGTGGCGAGGGTGGAGGGGAGTGAAAAATGATTTGATACTTTTTTGAACTTGGGAGTTTGTGAACCTGCAAAACTTTGAAGAAACGACTAAGTATGGAAAGGTGGGGCGGTCAGACGAAATCATCGTAGGTAGAGCTAGGCTTGCGAATTCGAGTAGTCTGTGGTCGAATTGTAGATCACCCAAGTTTTGGGTGCAATATGTATACTCTGAAAATGGGGCATGAGAGTTTGATAACGCCTACCCGGGAACCCGCGGCCAAAAAACTGGCTAAGTAAGGAAACGAAAGGCGGTCCGTCGGACTCGTGATGTCAAGATATAGATGGATATAGAATTTGTGAGTCTTCCACCTAGGAACCTGGGAGCATAGAAATTTGATTAAGTATAGAAGAGGAAAAATAAATGGATCAAAGAACTTTATGCTTGACACAAGAACACTTTGTCTAATAATTATCATGAGATAGAAACACGCCGACTATGGGGCATGAGAGTTCCATAGGGCCTATATGGGAACCGACAGGCATAAAATTGGCTAAGTATGGAAATGAACAACGGTCGGTCAAACTCGTGATGTGAAGATATAGATGGATATATAATTTCTGAGTCCACAACCCCGGGAACCTACGAGCATAGACGTGCGACTATGTATAGAAGCATAAATGGATAATAGAGGGGAAGAAGAAAAGGGGAAAATCGACAAGTATAGAAGAGGAAAAACAAAGGGAGTAAATAAATTTATGCGTCACACAACAACACTTGGTCTTAAGTATGGAAAGGTGGAGCGATTAGACAGAGTTATCGTAGGTAGAGTGAGGCTTGCGAGTTCGAGGAGTTCGGGGTAGAATTGTAGATAACCGGAGTTTTGGGTGCAAGATGTATACCCGAACACGGGGCATGGGAGTTTGATAGTGCCTACGCAGGAACCCACGGCCATAAAATTGGCTAAGTATGGAAACAAACAGAGGTCGGTCATACATGTGATGTGAAGATATAAACGGTCGTAGAATTTCTCACTTCGCCACCTCGGGAACCCACGAGCATAAATATGAAACTAAGTATAGAACCAAAAATGGATAATACAGGGAAAGAAGAAAAGGGAAGAACGGTAAGTATAGAATAGGAAAAATAAATGGAGCAAAGAACTGTATGCGTCACACAATAACACTAGTCTAATAATTATCAAGTTATAGAAACACATCAACTATGGGAAACACATTTTTAGCCATGGAATATAGCTGGAGCTCAACAAACCCTGGTTCAAGATAAAAGAGATGTTGTTTATATCCATATCAACAAGCAATAGACAAAATATATGACTTGGCACATTTATATGCAAGCATTCAGTCAGAGTCATCGAAGGTAGAGTGAGGCTTGGGGGTTCGAGTCCAGGGTCGAATTGTAGATCACCGAAGTTTTGGGTGAAAGATGTATACCGCGAACACAGGGCATGAGAGTTCGATGGCGCTTATGCAGGAACCCGCGACCATAAAATTGGCAAAGTATGGAAACGAACGACGGTCGGTTGGACTTGTGATGTAAAGATATATAGGGACATAGAATTTCTCACTCTGCCATCCTGGGAACCCGTGAGCATAGACATGGGACTAAATATAGAACCAAAAATGGATAATAGAGGGGAAGAAGAAAAGGGAAAACATATAAGTATAGAAGAGGGAAACGAAAGGCAACAAAGAAATGTATGACTCACACAACAACACTTAGTGTGATAATTATCAAGTGATAGAAACACATCAACTATGGGAAAAACATTCTCAGCCATGGAATATAGCTGGACAAATTGGACAACGTATGCAGATCAGAGTTTTTGTAATCATACCTCTTAGTCTATGGACCTTGTACTATGATGGAGGTTTCACTTCTACTTGGTGATAGTTCTTGTGAACTAAAAAACACGTGGTGTAAATGACATAAACATTTTTACCATGTTATAGAAGAATAAATCACTGCAGATACTTGTTTTGTAAACATAACAAGAGCGTAATCTATTAATCCTTACCTTCGACATTGTCATTGTGCCAATGTTTGTGACAATTCACTGCCCATGTCCATGTCACTTCTGAGACAGTGGCTATGAACATGTGTATATTTTTCATACTCGTTATGGATGTGCATTAGGCATACACATTGTATTTGTTGCGGCACATTGTACTCCATCTTTCTCAGATGTGGCACATAAGGCTCCATGCTTGTGCTCAATTAATGTGTTCTTGTTTCAATGTAGGAATACAGAGAATACAATGGACATGAAAGAAATCTGCTACGTAGGAACGCATGAAAAAAATATGGAGTACAAATTTATTTATTTCAAGATAACAGCAAAGAAAATACAATTGACATGAAGATGAGTTAATATAAAGGAAGATATGGAGTATCCAAGGAAAAAAAAACAGAAATGAAAACCAGTGGAACAAATATAGACAGAGTAAATGAAAAAAAAATGGATATGGAATACGGGTACAAGTATGCACCTTTGCATGGATTCTTCTACATTTTTGGTTAAGAGTTCTTTGCCTTGTCCAGTTTTCCTGTTTCTTTCAATGAAAAAAAGTACAAAACAAAATGGACATGAACATGTTGGAGTTACTTCACACACACCTATGATTTATTTTCCTAAAGTTATTCCTTGTTTATTAGTCATAATTAGTCATTATCCACTCTCCTATATTTTAGGGGAGAATATTCCACCTGGAGAATATTCTCTTTCAATTGACACTTCAGTTTGACTAGTTGAGTTGTGTTTAGATGTTGCATTAGGATCATCACCATGAAACATTGGGACCATCACCATGATAATTAGACCTTTCCTTGGTATCATCACCAAAGTGGCACATTAGCCTTGATTCCCCGAGTTAACTCCTCACTACTCTGTGTTCAGTCAGTTAACTGAAGACTAGTTGACTAGTTAACTCAACTAGGTGGCAGTTCACTCCCGTAACTGCCTGAGAGACTAGAATAGGTGGTAGTTCACTCCCGTAACTGCTGGTGTGTGTCCAGATCACTCTAGACCACCAATATGGTGACTTGGTTCACCTCAATTCGAACTCATTGATATATACAAAGTATATCATGTGTAAATTATTCATTATTCATAACGGTTAATGAGAATTATTCCATTCTTTCTCTCCTTCTTCTTCTTTCTAAAATTATCTCTGCAAGTGTGTGTATCATTGTTTAGCTAGATATATTCTGTGTAGGTTCAAAACATTTACATGGTATTAGAGCCAACATACTTCTAAGCAAAAGCTACACCAATTTTTTTTGCGGGTACAAAAGAATGAAGACAACGAAAAGATGGAATTCCAAAAATAATTCATTCTGACACCTTACAACTATTTTGCATGGAAGGTGAAAATAGCTATACATCTCTGATCCAGAGGTTTGTATAGGTTAACCATGAATACAGACACAAATTCGACATCAGCCATAGAAAAATCCAAGTACTTAAATCGCATGGATGAGGCACTCGAAACAATTTGAAGTCTTATTTCTCCCGATCTCCTTTTTCACATATCTTCCTGTAAGAATTCCAATGAAGCCTGGAAAATCTTGGAAGGGATCTTTGGAAAACAAGATGAGATGAGGGGACACATGCTGGAGCTGGATCTGCTCACATTGGATCAAAAAATCTTCGACAATATCCAAGATTTCTTTACAAAATTCAAGGATTTATTGTCGCAACTCAAAGCTTGCGGGGTTGATAAATCGGCAGAGGAGAAACAAATGGTTCTCACCATTCTCTCCAAGATTAGACCTGAATTATTTGTATTCGTATCCACATTCCATACTGTCAGATTCTCCTCTGGAGCCACCTGGAAGATGCCTTCTCTTGAGGACTTTATCGAATCCTTGACACAAGAGCAAACCAAGCTCATCAACATGGGTGCAATCAAAGGCCCAAGGGCGCATGCACTCACTGTGCATGATGGCAGCCACAAATATCAGAAATATAAAGATAAAGATAAGCAGAAATCTCATTCACATACGAAGAAGGAAGGGTACACAAAACCTTTCACCAATGCCTCCGGATCCAAAAGAGAAAAGGGAAGAAAATGAGAGAAATGAACATATTGTCACAAAGGATTCCATTCAGAATCCGCATGCATGAAAAAAAAATTAGATCTGATGTCTCAGATACTTCAGCAAAACAACCTTGGAGATCGCATCCCCGAGGGTGCAAATAAGAAGAAGCTAGAAGATCCAAATTCCAAGAAAGGAAATTCTAGCCATGCCTTCATTGCCATCAACTCCTCTCTCGATGCTTGGATCGTAGATTCAGGAGAATCACATCACATGGATACCTTAGAAGAAGTCTATTCTTCATTGGATGCATGCAAAGGTCCTCCTATTTTGATGGGGGACAACTCTTCTGTCGAAGTCACCGGCAAAGGAAGGATTGAACTCACCAATAGAAGTTTCGAGAATGTGTTGCATGTTCCCAAGCTTTCTATCAACCTTGTCTCTGTGTATCAGATGACAGATTCCGACACAGGAAAGAAAGTCATATTCACACCAAATTTCATGGACATCTATGACATGAAAAACAACTCCAAGGTTGCTACTGGTGAGGTAAATCATCAGTCTAGATTGTATACATTTTCTAAATTCATTGAACCTGATTCTTATTTACTGCTTATTCATGATGATGAAAGTAGTAAGATATGGCACGAAAGGTTTGGACATTTGAATTTCAGATACATGAAACATATTAGCAAGCACAAATTAGTTGATGGTCTACCAAACATCCATTTCTCTATGGGAGTATGTGAGGGATGTGTTCTCGGGAAACACCCTCAAAAGAAATTTGACAAAGGAAAGTCTCAGCGAGCTTTCGTACCTTTAGATCTGATCCACAATGACCTTATGGGTCCTTTTCTGCATCCATCCATCAACAAATCGAGGTTTGTTCTCATTTTTGTTGATGATTTCTCACGTTTTACTTGGATCTACTTTCTTAGGAAAAAATATGAGGTCTTTCAACACCTCAAAGATTTCAAAGCCTTGGTTGAGACACAATCTAGAAAGAAGATCAAATTCCTTCGAACTGATAACGGGGGAGAGTATGTAAATCATGATATCCATAATATTTTCCATGAGGCAGGGATTCAGTTGCAACACACAGTTCCCTATACTCCGCAACAAAACAGAGTTGTTGAGCGGAAAAACAGATCTCTAAAGGAGATGGCATATTGCATGTTTCATGCAAAGTCACTACCACAGAGACTATGGGCCGAAGCACTTAACTGTGCAACATACATCCAAAACATATCTCCCCATAGATTTTTCAAGGATAAGACCCCCTACAAGGCTTAGAGCGGCCTCAAACTGGAAGTGACCCACTTTCTCATTTTTGGTTCTCGTGCATGGGCCCAGATTCCCTCTGAAAAGAGGAAGGCACTTGATCCACAGAGAACTGAGTGCATTTTTTTTGGATACCCTGACGGTGTGAAGGGATATTGGCTTATTGTTCTTTCCTCAGACCAGCTCATCATTGAGCGTAGTGTCCAATTTGAGAAAAGTGTCTCTCATGTACCTCATCAGCCACATGCAGACACCTTCACTCTTCCACCTATCCGAGATGATGAGCATGCACATGCCGACTCTTCTTCAGAAGAGAGTTCTGATTCAGAGGACTCAAAGGATTCAGATTCAGATTTAGAGTCAGTACATTCAGATGCAGAGTCAGAGCATCCAGATGCAGTTACAGAGCCAGAGCAGAGGCCCAAGTGGGCACAAACTACTCTTCAGGATGCAGGGGATCTCGTTGGTGATCCAACCGATACTAGGAGGACTCAATCTAATTTCGAGGAGCCTCCTATTACACTCACTTCCACTGAACCATTGCCTTCGAGGCATATTTCCTTGGTTCAATATTCATATCCACAGTCTTATGGTGAGGCTGTTGGAAATCCATTTTGGGAATCTGCCATGTAGGAGGAGTACAACTCCCTCCTCGAGAACTAGACTTGGGATCTAGTTCCCGTTCCTTCTGGGAGGAAACTTGTTAGATTCATATGGGTCTACAGGACCAAGAGCACAACCGATGGATAGACTAGCAAATACAAATCCAGGCTTGTCGCCAAAGGATTTCAATAGGTTCATGGTATTGACTATGATGAGACCTTCGCTCCAGTAGCGAAGATGGATTCCATACGATTGGAACTTTCCATTGTGGAAGCCAAAGGATGGGAAGTCCATCAGATGGATGTGAAGAATGTATTTCTTCATGGTGATCTCTCTGAGGAGATCTACATGGAACAACCCTAGGGATTTATGCAGGACTCATCTTTGGTTTGTCGACTGAAGAAGTCACTTTATGGCCTCAAGCAGGCTCCGAGGGCATGGTATGAGAAGATGGACTCCTACCTATTGTCACATAACTTTGTACGTTGTAAATCAGACCCAAATGTATACATGCTCAAGACGACTGATTCACTTCTACTTTTAGTTATGTATGTCGATGATTTTCTGATCACCGGTTGCTCTACTTCAGCGATTGCTGCCGTCAAGAGGATTATTCATGACAGGTTTTTGATGACAGACATGGGTCCGCTAGAATTCTTCCTTGGACTCGAGATCAATCAGGATGCATCAAGCATCAAACTGTCTCAGGCCAAGTATGCACGAGATCTCCTTGAGAGATTTCACATGACAGACTGCAAGTTTTCTCCGACTCCTTTCCTATCAACAGTCAAACTTGAGGATGGTGGGGAGACTCCACTTGTTGAAAACACACTTTACAGACATTTAGTTGGGGAGCTTGTTGTATCTCACACACTCCAGACCAGGCCTCTCATATGCAGTTGGCGCAATTTCTAGGTTCATGCAAGAGTCGCATGAGCTACATTGGAAAGCTGCAAAGCATACCCTTCGATACGTACAGGGCACCATCACCTTTGAGATTCATTATGCAACACACTCTACATTAGATCTCATCGGGTTTACTGATTCTGACTGGGCTGGCGATAACATTGATCACAAGTCCACATCTGGTTACTCACTCAGTATTGGTTTTGAGCCTATCTGTTGGTTGAGAAAGAATCAAGCTTCCATTGCTCTATCTTTAGCCGAGGTAGAGTACAAAGGGGTAGTTATCATAACCATTCAGGCTATGTGGATACAACATTTTCTCACTGAGTTGGACATTCAGTTTCATCGTTTGATTGTCATTTGGTGTGACAACCAGAGCACTCTGAAGTTCTGCAGAGATCCAGTTCAGGGGAAAAGGATGAAGCACATAGAGATCCACATGCACTACATCCAGGACTTAGTACATGAGGGGATCATCGAATTATAGTTCTTTTCTTCAGCAGAACATACGACAGACATTTTCACCAAGACCTTCACTGAGTAGAAATTCCATTCTCTGCGAGGTCGTCTTGGAGTGAAGGACACAGTTGCCTAGAAATTGTGGTTCTTCTTTTTACATACATTGTACCTTGAGGGGGGGGGGGGNCAGTGTATCTTTTGTACTTGGGTACCTAACATGGCCTCGTTGTCGAGACCCAATCTTTATTTTCACCATAGTGATGTTTGGGGGGGGTGTTGGAGTTACTTCACACACCTAGGATTTTTTTTTCCTAAAGTTATTCCTTGTTTATTAGTCATAATTAGTCATTATACAGTCTCCTATATTTTAGGGGAGAATATTCCACCTGGAGAATATTCTCTTTCAGTTGACACTTTAGTTTGACTAGTTGAGTTGAGTTTAGATGTTGCATTGAGATCATCACCATGCAAAATCGGGATCATCACCATGCTAATTCTACCTTTCATTGGTATCATCACCAAAGTGGCACATTAGTCTTGATTCCCCGAGTTAACTCCTCACTACTCTGTGTTCAGTCAGTTAACTGAAGACTAGTTGACTAGTTAACTCAACTAGGTGGCAGTTCACTCCCGTAACTGCCTGAGAGACTAGAATAGGTGGAAGTTCACTCCCGTAACTACTGGTGTGTGTCCAGATCACTCTAGACCACCACTATGGTGACTTGGTTCACCTCAAGTCGAACTCATTGAGATATACATAGTATATCATGTATAAATTATTCATTATTCATAACGGTTAATGAGAATTCTTCCATTCTTTCTCTCCTTCTTCTTCTTTCTAAATTTCTCTCTGCAAATGTGTGTATCATTTTTTAGCTAGATCTATTCTTTGCAGGTTCAACACATTTACAGAACATAAGTTGACATGTAAGGAAAAAACAAGGAATATGTACATAGAGTAAACAAAATAGAGTAAAAGGAACAGAGTAACAGATAGTGTTATAAGAATGTACCATTTTTTTTATTTTTTTTTGTTCATCCATGTTTGTGGATATATAAAAATTTGTGTATAACAATTTTGTGTCCAAAATCAATTACAAACCAGGGAAAACTAAGAAGTTGGATAACTTGGTTTTCTGCAACAAGCTAGACAGATATGCTTTGAAACATAGAAACATGATTTTGCAATATGTTTGATGTATATTTCATAATTCAAGTGCAATAACAATTGTATCATGATCATACCAGTATGTGTACAAACCAGGGAAAACTAAGAAGTTGGATAACTTGGTTTTCTGCAACAAGCTAGATAAATATGCTTTGAAACATAGAAATATGATTTTGCAATATGTTTGATGTATATCTCATATTTCAAGTGCAATACCAATTGTATCGTGATCAAGCCAGTATGTGTCTAAGATAAAGATGTTGTATTGAGAAATGGGCACATTCGACCATACATGGTCAATAATTGTGTTTTGTACATGGTTTGTGTTGTTCAAAAGAAAGTGGAGACTGTATTTGCACATGTAGTTTTCCAATTATTTTGTTCTGGCATTATTTTGTAGCATGTCAATATTGAAGTATCCTACATTGACAATGGTTCTGTTCAGATGCAAATGGTCTAATGCATTGTAAAGAACATTTAGTATGTTGGAGAATGTTGCATGTGGAGAAGGATAGAGATTCAATATTGCAATTTCTGATTCATGGAGAAATACTTTTGCAAGCACCATCTCAACATTGTTTTCTTCGAAATGTATATGCTCCAAAATTGTTACATGTTTTTTCACTAATATCATCACCCCATGTGTAATGCAACTCGATATGCAATTGTGATTTGGAAATTTCTTGTTTTGCATGCATAATGTCATGTATGTTTCCTGCAAGCACAGAATATTGGATTGCATTGTGTCATAGTCATTGAGTATATCATCCATGTGTGCATGTAGGTTGCGCGTGTTAAGTGAGAGAATTGATACAAATGAGTTTGTTTGTATGGATTGGTAATCATACTGTAGATGCCACTTTGCGGTAGTCCTAAGGCATTACATCTCAATACAAACTTTGTGTTTGACTTTGAAGTTATCTTTTGTAAGAGGACTTAGTAAATACAAGGATTATAAACTCAACGAGACAATGTTGTGTATACAAGTCCATGTATTCGAATTCCAACAGGGTCAAATGCAACACTATCAAGTGTTAGTCCTTGCGATCTGTGGACTTTACGTGCACATGCAAGTTTAATTGGAAACTTTTTTTCGAATCTTCAGTCGACCTCTCTTTGCCGATGTTGATACTAGTTTTGATATTCACAAGATAGGTGTCCAATCGCTTGCAATGTTTGAATTATATAGATAATCCAACTTGTTTGCTTGTCGGTGGCCTATATGCGGTTCATGGAACTTAATCCAGAGGAAATCAAGTTTTTTTTGTTTTGGTATAGCCTTTGAGTATTCCACCTGCACCATTGACCAAGCCATCCTATGAATCATAGTTGCAGACATATATTTCAACCAACATGTCTAATTTTAGGAAAAGTTGCAAAGGCAAAGTGGTTGTATGTTCATGCCATGGAACATTTCCATGGTTGTCTTCTTCGAGGTCAATTGAATTGATGATGATATCATCGCTAGGCATGAGCGATAACAAGTACCTGTTATACATTGCAACATCCCTATTAATGTAGAAAAGGTAAGGGAAGGTTGGGTCTATTGGTGCAGGTCGCATGCACCTTGAATTGATATATGTTAAGTCATCATGTGTTTGGTTGTTTGTTTGCATTCTATTTAGAATTGCAATAAATGTTTCATCTGTCTGGCGCATTGTAGTATGTAATTCAAAGAATTTTATATTTTATTTCCATAATTCATGCATCATTGTTTTCATGTTGACCGTAGGTTGTTCAAATATCAAAGAATCTTGGATGGGTTGTGCTCAGTAAAGATCCCCACAGAATATCATGTCAATGTTTCCAAAGTATTTCGTGTGCACATGTTTTATGTTTCTTAGTTAGTTGTCAATGGAATACAATAAGTGAATTCCAATCAAAGATGCATCATCTATGAAGACAAGTTGCAGTTCGTCATAAATCTTAGACAAGGTATCTAACATTTCCTTGATGAGTGGAAGAAACTATGACTTGTTAAAATGCATCAAAAATGCAGAGTGGACTGTTGTTCCACCTGCATTATATGCAACTTTTCCTGTGTATGCAACTATTAGGCCATTTGGTTTCATAGGATCAAAGGAATTGTTTGAATCATAGATTCATATAATCATTTGGAATAGTGCTTTCATTGTGAATGTCTTACCTGTTCCTGCTCCGCATGCAAGGAACAAGTGCACATGAGTGTGCATGTTCAAGTGTTTTTGAAGTGAAATGTCCTTTAGAATTGTTTGTTGTTCTCTATTCAATAGACGTATGATTATGTGGTATTCGTTATTTTCAATAAGGAAAGGATGTTTTGTGACTTGAAAACCAAGATTGATACGTTTTTCAATGTCGCCTTCTTGAGGATGAGGAAAATTTGCTTGCAATTCATAGGACTCGCAGAGAGTTCTAGTTGTTTTACAGTTTGTGAATGTCTCATCAAGATTGTCAAGGTTTTCTAGTTCATTAACTGCACTTTCTAGATCACCCCATGTTGGATTAGCATTGTATGTAAATCTAGATTCATTGGTTTGCACTATAGTCTCAGAGGCAATATACGCATCTTCCCATGTAGGGAAGTTATGTATTAATGTGTTTTCGTTTTCATCGAACAGAACATATAAAAATAGTTTTTCTCTACAATAGTTTTCATAGTCAATATGTTTGTTGTATTTGACAAAGCGTATCACAGAGATATTTTTTCTTTTTGATATGGGTGCACCATCTTTTTTGTAATGCGATACGAATTCTGCTAAGAAGATATGCTTAATAGGAGATGGACGCTGGAGGTAATAATCAATAATAGAGTGACATAGCATGTCCTCTAAATTGTCAGGATCTTGTTCTAGCAAAGACGATGGTTTAAGCACAAATGTGTGTTTCTCAAGTGGAGATGTGTTTATGAAGACACATTTCCTTGAACTACAATTGAGGGGCAGGGAAAGTGCAATGTGGACTGCTTGTTGAGAAGACAGTTGTTGAAGATTAAGTAATGTATTTCCAAGCGTACGTATCATTTGCATAGCATCAATATGACTTCTTTCATGTTCTTTGCATATTCTTCTGAATGCACTTGTCATAGATTTGTCAACCTTTGTCATATATGAGGTACAATACGACGCTGCAACATATGCATTGAGGACATACTGTGCATATGTTTTTTCATTCCACATAACTGGCATGTCCTTGGAGAAACTGTTGTTCCAAATATGGGAAAGTTTTTGTTTACGGAAAACTGTTGGTTGTTTAAGCGTACATTGTATGGCTTGGATGTACTCATCTTCCGTTAGATTTAGCTCTGTCAAGAAGTTGTCGAAGCTCATTAACTCATCAAAGTCTCATTGCTATAGAGATGTGAACAAGGATTTAGATTTCTCAATGACAACATTGTCCTCTAAACTAATTGGCTATGATTCTTGTTGTTCTCATTGGCGGCACAGGGAAGTTGTATCTACAATGTGAGTTTTTTCATTTTTTACAACTTTTTGTATGATGATGTCTATGAACTTTGGCAAGTTCTGGATCCAAATGATCTGTGTTGCATGTTATGTATTCGTTCAAAAACTGTTTGATCTGTGAGTTGTTTTCAGTTCCATAGATTAGTGCACCCTCTATCCACAACAATGTGTGGTCATGCTCACTCCCCCTATTCTAGAATTCAGTCACAAAAAATTAGTTTGATATTTTTCCGAAAAACATTTCATCATGGCATATCAATTGTCTCAAATATTTATTTTATGTCTATAGTAGCAAGTACATGTCACTGGGTCTTTTCGTATGAGGTAGTCAATGTCATCATTTTCCAATGTATCAATTTGTTTTTTCCGTTTCTTGTTCCTATGCAATTCAGATACTGTAGCCACCAACGGATCCCAACGATGCTCTGCACTTGTAAATGTGATGAAAAATGTTGGCGGTCCCAATTTTCAGATCATTGCAAAAATATTTTTCTTGTTTTGTTGCAAATAGTCAGGAGAGATGTGAATGTTTCTGAAATCTATGTATCCAATATCAGATTTCAGGATTTTTTCTAGGTTTGCTTTGTACTTGACATATTTGGCCAACAAATTTATTCCTTGTAGCTATCCTTTTCTTATTCACACCCACATGTAAGAAAATACTTGCTCTATTATTATGCACATTGTTTTGAAAAACAAATGTTTTACGTGACAGGAGAAGTCACAGCTTGAATGTAGCAGCTCCCATCGAACTATTTTATGGTAACCAAATCATTCTGTAATGTCACTGGGACGTGGATATCCATAGAACAGTGTTGGGAAGTTCATTTCCTCAGCAAATTTGTCCTTGAATATTCCAAGTGGACATTTCCCCTCAACAGGTGCAATTTCGACAATCTAGTCTTGCAAGTCACGAATGCGTTGTGAATCATTGAATCCATGTATCAATGTTTCAACAGGTGTTTCATTCTTTGATTCATCGCTTGTATCAAATTCACTAGAAGTTTCAAGAGTCTGTGCAGAGTTGTCATCCCCTTCTCCAAGAACACTGTTCCAGTTCTCATTTATACAAATGTTTCGTGCTTTGTACAGGGCCCTGGAACATAATTCTTTTAATGCTTTCATGACAACATGCACACGCACTTTACCTGTCTGGTATGCATTCTTGTATTGAAAGCGTCTTTTGAGAGCCACAACAATTTTCATTGTATCGCTAATGAATTGTGGCAAGGATTTTTGCACAACATCTAGTTGGACATGCGCATTAATAATTGATCATGTTAAGCCCATTTGGGGTTGTTTATATCCCCAGGGTCTGATTTGTGCAAATGAAATTCGCAGAGACAAAAGTCTCTCTTCAATTTCTGTAAGTGCACTTACATCTGGTAGTGGTGTATTACATCTTATTTGGTCAGGCGTTGCAAAGTGTGGAAGTTTTCCATTTTCAAGCGACCGTTTGCATGGAAGAAAAATATTTCCACTGGAAAATGTTTCATCATTTATTGTCAAACGGAGGTATTCTTCTTCCAAATCAGGCGTGAAAGACTTAGTGTTTTATGCGAAATTCAATTGATCGCAAATTGCACATGCAATGGAAGGAGTGTCTTTGATTTGTTTCATATAGATATGTTTTGCATCTTTCTTCCGTAGGGAAATATGGATAGAAAGTGTTTGTTGGTTTTCATTGGTAGCAGTGCATGGTGTTGGATATAGCCCATGAAATGTGATTTTTTCCTCTCGGCCAGTTCCATGACCATTGTGGGATATGTGACCGTACTTGTTTCTCTCACGTATCTATTTTTTCAAGATGTGGTAGGTTAACTTATGCTTTCCACTAGAAACTAGTTCCACTTGTTGAGAAGCCATGTTAGAGGTGGAAGCGACCTTTATTATGAGCATTGCATCCTTACCGTATCGATGATGCAAATTGATAGTTCTTTTTCATTCGACATGTGATGTTTGTGCTCAGCAAAAAAAGCGAAAATGTGATTGTGTTGTGCACGAACAATTGTTTTTAGGCTGTGACATGTCAACTTCTATCTAGAAGGAAGCATAGTAATGTATTTTTTTCTCTCACGTATGACCTTTTTCAAGTTGTGATAAGTTAGTCTACGTTTTTTTTTCAAGGTCAGGATGACCTCATGGAAACTGGGAAGATTTTCATTCTGATTAAATAGCATGCGACACTTATGCAGATTTGATGTGGTTTCGGTGGCATTGACACTGGACCCTGAACTGGTAGTATTTCCTATAGCACCAATGTATTTTTTTCTCTCACGTATGACCTTTTTCAAGTTGTGATAGGTTAGTCTACGTTTTTTGTTTAAGCCATGTATGGCCTCATCACAACTGGGACGAGTTTCATTCTCATTAAATAGCATGCCATGCATATGCAGATTCGATGTGGTTTGGGTGGCATGGACAGTGGACTCTAAACCAGTAGTATTTCCCATCAAAGGTTGATAATGGATATGTGGTGTATCATTTTTCAATGAGATGATGTCAATTGTTTGATCGTAATTTGAAACAATACACCAGGAATGGACAATGCCATCTGGCAGGGCCGATTAGACCTGGATATTTACTCTGAATATGATAGATATCCATTGAAAACAGAATCTTCCACCCTCTACATTTCCTTTTTCATATGGAAGTGCCATGTTTACAAGGTATTCTTTCCAACTTCCAATTGTCGGCATATTTTCTAGGAGATATGGTGAAAGGTGTTGATGCAAGCAACTAAAATCCAGTTTCCTTCCTCCTATAATTTCACTGCAAAAGGATTGTACAGTGAAAATCTGCAGTGATTGCACATTGAAATCTGTTGCTACCAAATAGAAAATTGCATTGAACAGACTATCTCCACAACTATATGCAACAGTTGTAGCTATCTGCAAGCCATGGCAGTGTATACGATGCATAATTCGTTTCCATTATGATTCAAGGTCTTTGCAAACGAGGGACAAGTAAATATGAGGTCCTCCAAGATTGCAAATGGATAATTTTCTATAGATTAGTGGTTCATAATGACCACTGACAAGATTGGCATCATGGAACAAGGTGCAATATGGATCGCTAGATGCATTTTTGTTGAAAACTATAAGTGCGGAACTGCATACCAATTCCACTATGTATCCTTCAACCTTATTCTTGTCAAATTCAATCCCCCTAGTCGCTATAGAATATGACAAAAAAACAAACATACAATGAATAATGAACCAAACAAAAGAGACAACGCAAATAAATAACACTATAAATTTACTGAGCACAAAGACCGAGTATTCAAGGTATATCATTTTTTAACCTATTCCCAGCATGCATCCTACACGATTTTCAGTGGCAGAAGATTCTTTGCAAAACACAAAGGATAACACAAAGGCAACATGTGGACGGAGTTTTTGATTCAAAGAATAAAAGCATGCCCTGTCACAAGACCCTGGCAGATGCTTGCTCCCTATGACAACTCTGAATTTGTTTTCTAAACACCTTTGCATTGTTATTTTGGAAACAGATATGGAACAATATCCAGGACGTGGAAGTTGGCATATGTGATTGGAAGGGAAAAACCTGGAAAAATTGCACCAAACGCATGGTTTCCAGGAACATAAAATAAGAGGACAACATCCGATTTTCTTTTTTATATTTCATTGTAGCTGCGAAAGATGTGGGTTCTGTGTCCAACATCGACATTCAAAGTGGAACAATA
This sequence comes from Picea engelmannii, assembly GCA_009831015.1. Lineage (NCBI taxonomy): Eukaryota > Viridiplantae > Streptophyta > Pinopsida > Pinales > Pinaceae > Picea > Picea engelmannii. The sequence continues at coordinate 130,028 of ML821948.1, forward strand.
CGTTTGGAAGGGAATAGAATGGGAAAAAATCACAAAACATATGGTTTCCAGGAACATAAATTATGAAGAGAACATTGGGAAAAATGCACCAAACGTATGGTTTTCAGGAGCAAGAAAAATAAGGAGTTTTATTTTTTATATGTCACTATGGTTGCGACAAAGGCGGGTTCTGTATAGAACATTGAAATTCAAGAAAAAGGAAAAGATTTTGTTCGTAGCAACCACACAGAAAGATGTTTTGCAACAGGATTTCGAGCCAGGGATTTCTAGTATTGAAAATTCTTTCTTACAAGTTGCAAATAGCAAGTAGCAAACAAGGAATAACAATGAAACCATGGAACGAAAACTTACCTGTCAACGAGGAACGATAACAACAAACCAGTGAACAACCACGAAGAGGTTCAACTGCAGCTGCAAAACCTCAACTTTGCAAAGTTGAATCAAACAACAACAAGCAACATCGAACGAACCAACGAACAAGCATAAACCAGTGAACCAGTAATGTCGGGGAAGAACAATATTGCCCAAATTCACTGCAGACAACACTGTATCAAAAAATTGGAGGAAACTGTATTGTAATAAGCCTATAGAGTAAACATTTAAGGTCGTGAGGCCTGTTAGGTAAACACTTAAGGATGTTAGAACCGTCAAAGGGAGTTGTGTTGTGAAAACATTTAAGAAAGAATGCATTATAGCAGGCCTGTTTACGTACGCAATAATGAAAAATCCTCTCCAAGTACGCAACAATAAAGAAAAATCAAACATGATAATAGTAATAAAAATTAAAGAATAATAACAATAATAAGAATAGTTCGAACACTGGAGACTATGCTAAAACAATTTACTCAGAGGAAAAAGTAATATGAAAACTGACTATCCATGCTCAAAACTTTGGATATCCAAACATTTCAATATGAATAGTACAAATTCAAAAATACCGTAGATGATAATTTTTTTTGGATATGCCAACATATAAATCATTGGGAATAGCGAAGCTGGAAATAAGACCTCAAATCTATTATTCAACGAGATCGTGACATACATGGGTTTTTTTATTATATAAAAAATAATGTTTTTAGTTATGTAGTTCAAACAATAGAAATTATGCAAAACATTGTAGTCCAACGAAAAACTAATATAAAGTCAACAAATTATCGATCGCTATAAACTTTGGATATCTAAACATTTAAGTATGAATAGTACAAATTAAAAAATACAGTACATGATAAATTTTTTTGGATATGGCAACATATAAATCATTGGGAATAGCGAAGTTGGCAATAAGACATCAAATCTATTATCCAATGAGATCATGATATATATGGGTTTTTTTACTATATAAAAAATAATGCTTTTAGTTTTGTCGTTCGAACAATAGAAAGTATGCAAAAATTTGTAGTCAAATGACAAACTAATATAAAGTCAACGAATTATCGATCGCTATAGTCCCTCTACGCCTTCGGCAGGGACTAATAAGTGACTTAAAATTCACCGTAGAGCCAAGTTTAGAATCTCAATTATACATAAACAACTTTTGAACTTTTGGATTATATATGAATGGATTTGGCATAAAATTAAGGGTATTTCTCTAACTTATATAATACCCTAACTTATATTATAAAACCATAACACATAGAGTTGGAGAGATAACAATAAAAGTCAAAATATCTTTGAAAGTTCAAAAGATTTCAACATGATTTAAAAAATTAAAAAAAAGTATTGTAAAAAAATATAATAGTTATAAAGGTGGAAGGGGTACATCAAAAAGTTCTGGAAAATTATATATATATATATATATATATATATATGCGTTGGAGTTCAATTTAAAGGAAAGAGATTTATAAATTTGAAAACAAGTTTAATATAATTTAAGTTATTTAATTACGTATAGAAAACATGTTTTTACTTGCAGTAAAGAGTAAGCCAAGATCAACCTTTATAAATAAAAGGTTAAGCTTGGGACAAGTGAAAAAATATATATAAGAGAAATTACTGAAGCATATCATTTTTAATAGTCCTTCACACTTCATTTACCGACTTATTATAGAGTGTATAGTTCACAACCGGGGTATGTTTTTTTATGAAAACAAAATGGAGTTTAATAATGAAAAAATAGGAAGATTTTCTAAAACCTAAAAAAATTATGTTTTAATGCTCCTTAGAATTAAAGGGACACTTGCAGGGAAAGATATTACTATTTTTATTGCTCAAATAAAATGTAATATTTATATTAGTGATGAATTCACTGACAAATTATTCATTCATGAGTCAATTATAATCGAAAATATAGACTTTTGGGACAAGAAACAATATGACATAAACAATTTACAACTGAACATTGAAGATTATACTTTTGTATCACAATTCACGCTTAGATCTTTATGGAACGATGACAATGACATAATTTTGGGTTCACCTTGGATGAAAACATTAGGGACTTTCATCTTAAACACATAGAAGAAGGTTTTGACATTCTCCTATAAGAAGAAGAAGATAACATTGCAATATGTTGCAATGAAGTTAAAGCTAGTAGCACCCTCATCAAAAGACCTTAAGATATCTCAAAGGTGATCCTTCGGGAAAATTAGAGGTCGTATTTACAAAGGGTGCAAAAATAATTTGACAAGGTTGTTTCCAATAAAGATGAGGATATTTCTCGTCTTAAGAATCATAGTCAAAGTTTGATTGCACAAAATAAAGAGTGAAAAAATGAAAAAAAGATACAACTTACCAACAATTAATCACTGGTTGATAAAGAAACAATCATTGATTCCATAGAAATATAAGTCGTTAGATGTAAAATTCCAAACAATGGAGAAAGGATCCAATATAGATCCAACCGACATCACAAATATTAAAGATGCAAATCTAGTGGAAGTAGGGATATCTTTAGCATTGAAGTTGAAGTCAAAACAATAGAAATTCCAAGTATCTCTTCCAATCAACTTTTAAGGATCAACAAAGAGACACAAGTGTACAAGGAATACATACTACCAAAAGTGAAAGAAGAAAGAACTACAAATATGGTAATTAAAGTTCATGTGAGAAGGATGCCTTATCGACATCCTAACCACAAAAGTCAATACTTTAATCAATTAGTATCTCAACATTGTTCTAAACAAAAATAATTGACATATATTATGAAGAATGTTAATGCCAATGTAGTTGGGTGTCAAAGTAGAAGTCATCTTGGGAATTCAAATAAAAGAATTTCCTTCCAGGAACCCTATAAATGCACAATCATTTGAATATCAAATTAGGTTGGTCATAGCCTCTTATAGTTCAACAAATATGATTGATGCTTAGAATATCATATCATCTTATATCATCAACTACTACATGTACAAGAAAAAATAACCATGAGATTGCATTACAAGACAAAACAAGAGATAAGTCTTTCCATAAATATGCTTTGAGGACAAAGCATTTCTAAAGGGAAAGGTGATGTAATGGACACACACACACACACACACACACACACACACTAGTAAACAATTATTAATTAAGTGACACATGACCTAAAGGAAGGAATGTGTCGTCAACCTTATGACCCATTAATGTGTATATATATCATCATGCAGGGCATTGTAATCAACATATCATTTGACATTCTATCTTATTCAATTATTGTTTTCCCTTTATGGATTTTAGTTGTCTCTCCTTCTTATGCTGGATATTCACAATAAATTAACATTGTTCATTTCATAGACCATGTGGAATGTCATCAAACATATTACCAAGATTCCCATGGCCATTATTGATATGAATGGTTATCATATTAGTTTGAGGTAAACTGACACTTCTACCACACAAGACAACGGTTTCTAGATGACATCATTAATCCAAAGGAAAATATCGAGATGGTGGAATTCACATTGACTCCTAGGCACATCAAGTGGGCCATCAAGCAATGGGTCTAAGAAACAAAATAATGGAAGAAGAAGAAAGGGAATAGATCCCCACCATGAGTAGGAACACAAGAGGAGAGTCCCATATGGGTGTCAAGAAAGAAGCCATGGCTCAACATGAATGGGGAAATAATGTCAAAGCCCATTGAGTCAAATGATTCAAATATGTAGAGAAGGAAGGAATCCACCATCATACACAACAAGGCATATGGCCCAATGATGGGGAAAGATATACAACCCCCTCCTCCCACTTTAGGAGCATATAGTAGGCGGGTGGAACAAAATATTTTGATGTCCATCTAGGGAAAGGGAACCTGTATTGCTACCTAGGAGAAAACAACACTCCTACTACAAAGTGGAAGGATCAATTCCTCACTGTTGTAACTTCAATAGTTTCTCCAATGAAAGGTGGCTAATGAAGGAGGATTCACCCCAACACAAACATTAACCACCCCTCGTCCAGTACTACAAAAATGGATATTGCTTAGAACTCTATCAAAAATCATGTTGATAATTCCAACATTCATACCCATGCCTTGGCCCATAGATGAGTTGAACTCAAACAACTTTAGCTTAGGCCTGTAGGGGGCAGAAGAAGGACAAAATGTGCCACTCTTGACTAACATGAGGTTTATTAACCTATCCAAGAGGATCCCTAACATGAAGAAGTATATGTGGGTGTAACAATTGAAGAAGTTTGAGTGGAGACTTTCCCATCACTGTAGTTGAAAAAAAAAGGCAAGAACCCTAGGCTCAACAAGGAAAAATGTTTCCAGTGAAGAGGAAGCAACAAAAGAGAAGGAAAGGAGATGAGAACGGAAGCTCTCTGCAAAGTTTATGGTTTACATGCTCCATCTTCCCTCCCACCCTGACTACTTCTGACCTCCTCTGTATGCGTTGAACGCCCCTGCTCCCTGGCACTGACTGCCACAAAAGAATGGGAACATAAGGGGGGGTGAAAGCCCCCTCTTACCGCAACGTCACCACAAATGACCCGGAGAAATCACGAGTGCACTGTCCGTCCTTTGAGTCAACATTTCACTTATGAGACCAATATCTGCAAGAAGAAATGGATGTAAGAAAAGAATCGAACATGGATGTTGAGTCCTCGCATCCAAAAGGAGCTCGGGCCTGGATACCCGGAAAATGTATCCCCCAAGCCCCAGTTGCACCTAGGTACATCATCAAAACCACCAGGATAGGGGAGCATACACAGTTCATGAGAGACCATGCCCTCATAGGAAAATTCCTAGGTATCTGGCCCTCAAAAAAGGACCTATCTCGATGGATCAAGGCGTGGTGGAACCCCAAGGGAGACTATGAGCTCCAACTAAGCTCCAAAGGATTATTTACAGTAATATTCTACAACCTGGAGGACAAGGATAGGATCTTTGAAGGGGGACCGTATTTCTACAACTTGGCTGGCCTTTACCTACATTTCTAGACAGACCGCTTCTGCCCAGAAAAGGAAAAATTCGCATACGTACCGGTATGGATTTGCCTCTATTCCCTACCTCAAGAGTTCTGGTTAGAGGAAATTTTACTAGTCATGGGCAACACCCTAGGTAAATATGTCAAATCTTTCGAAGCTACCAAACATAGAAAATAGACCTGTTATGCAAGGATATGTGTCTATATGAACATCTCTAAATCTCTTCCAGGAACAGTTACCTTAGAATGCCAAGACGAGGAATGGGCCCAAACCATAGACTATGAACACATCCCTTTCAGATGTTGAAAATGTCATGAACATGGACACCTTTTCATAGACTTCCCTCTCAATCCCCCCCCCCCCAAGAAGATAGTTGAAGATAAAACAAAGGAAGCATTTACCCAGGTTCAAAATCAAAGGAGACAAGCGCAGAAGAATCCCACAACCATCAATGGAAGAAAGAACCCAAATAATAATTCATTTGAATCCCTTAACCACCTTCCATAGGCAGAAGAGGTGGAAACACCCCATAAGACTATAGGGAAATATCCCAGCAAGCACAAGGAAGATCAACTATCACAAGAGTATCAAACCCCAACAAACCAAGCAGATCCACAGACTCACCGAGTCTCAGGGAAATAACCAGAAAGAGAGGAAGACATAGTCATGGAAATGGATGAGCAGGACCTAGCAGAAATCAAGCTAGACAGGTTAGAAGAAGCACTCAACAAGAAGGATCTCCAAACCTTACTAGAGGACCAACTCAGGAAAGTTCAAAAAGTATTTCTAGACTCATCAGCAAGGGATGCATCCAGGTTGGGGATCAGCACAAACCCAAACCAAGATCCAAGGAAAAACCCAAAAGAAAACAAGTGACGGGGCAGAAAATCGTCTCATCAACTAATAAAGGAGGCAAGAAACTATATGATCAACTCAGGACAGATTTAGAGGCTCTCAGAGAGCTACTTCTCCCACCCACCGAACTGTTAACTATGAAGATCCTCACCTAGAATATCAGAGTCCTAAATGGAAGATCCAAATAAAGGATTCTACGAAATTGGATCAAAATGGAAGACCTCGATATACTCCTGATACAAGAGACAAAATGTGCAGGGAAAACTGCAAAATACATCCTCAAGAGATGTTGGTGCAACTATGAATCCTATCAAACAGACTCGAAAGGGGCTTCAGGAGGCCTAGCAATACTTTGGAATCATGTTACAGTCATCCTTGATCAAGACTTCTCCACTCCAAGTACCATCACAACACACTACAGAGCCATAGGTTCAGACAAGGAGGGAATGATCACAAACGCATATGGACAGCAGAACAACCAAGACAAAGACCTCTTTCTTCAAAGCCTGGCTTACCTAGGCTCTTTAGCTGAGAACAAGCGATGGATCATCGAGGGAAACTTCAACATGATTATCATGCTGGAGGATAAAAGATGGGGGAAAAAGTGCCTGGAGCAAGATAGCGTAAAATTTTAGGAACTCATAGAGGATCTCCGACTAGTAGAAATAGAGAATGGAAATGGTACCTACATCTGGACCAACAAAAGATCAAGTCACCAACAAATAGCCTGCAAGCTAGATCACTTTCTCATTTTAGAAACTCTCCTTTTGGAAGCCCCCCTAGTAGATTCCAACATCCTCCTGAAGACAAGCTCGAACCACTGGCCAGTTCAACTATGGGTTGACACCATCGCCACCCCCAAGTTAAAGCCCTTCAAATTTGAAAATTTTTGGCTCTCCCATCCAGACTTCCAGGAGCTAGCCCGTCATTGGTGGAGCACAGGGGAAATATAAAGGGGCACAAAAATGTATTGCTTCCAGCAAAAGCTCAAATACTTTAAACAAAAGGTGCGTAAATGGAACAAAGAAGTCTTCAAGAACATCTTCCAGGAAAGGAAACTGCTAGAACACAAACTAGAGGACCTTCAGAGGAAAAACATTCACTCAGGACACACAATCACTCAACAGCAGGAAGAGAATGAAATCAAAATACAACTGGAGGAAAGACATAAACAGGAAGAAATCCTGTGGAGACAGAAATCTCGAGTTCAATGACTCAACAAGGGAGAGAAAAACACCAATTTCTTCCACCGGTCCATGATCCACAGACGCCTCATCAATCTCATTATGAATCTGGAAGACCCACAAGGAAACACCTTGCTCACTCATCAGGACATATCGCACGAGTTGTCAAACTTCTACAAGGATCTCCTCTCAGAACCAAAGGTGGAACTTACCTCAGTAATAGAGCGGGTGACCCAAAATATCCCAACTATTATCACCCAGGAACATAATGAGGCTCTCATGACACCAATAACGGAAGCATAAGTGGATCAAGCTATTTAGGATTTACCCATAGGCAAGGCTCCAGGCCCAAATGGATTCACCACAAACTTCTTCCACTCATGTTGGCCAATGCTAAGGGATGAAGTGTGGTAGCTGGTGGAGGAATCACGCAGCTCAGGCAAAGATCTTCTTGCACTAAATGCCACTTTCCTCACCCTAATACCCAAAGAAGAAAGAGTAAAAAACCCGAAGAATTTTAGACCCATAGCACTCTGCAATGTGATCTATAAAATCATCTCCAAGGTCATAGATCTAAGACTCAAGCCAATACTCCCCTTCATCATTTCCAAGGAGAAATCAAGATACGTCGAAGGAAGGCAAATCATGGATAGCATCATACTTGTTCATGAAATCATTCATTCGCTCAAAATCACCTGCACTCCAAGTATGGTTCTAAAACTTGACCTTTCAAAATATTTTAACAAACTAAGCTAGCAGTACATGAAAGCTCTTCTATCAGCTTTCAGTTTCAACAAGGATTGGATCTCTTAGATAATGAACCTCATTTCCTCAACCTTTTTCTCAATCCTCATCAATTGAGTCCCCTCTCAACCCTTCTCCCCCATAAGAGGAATAAGGCAAGGTGACCCTCTCTCCCCTTTCGTATTTGTCCTAATGTATGAGGGCCTAGGACGCTATATCAAGGCTTCAATTCAAAATGGATCCCTCCAAGGCCTCCCTCTTCATGGGTTACCACCGGCAGCCTCCCACAACCAATTTTTCGATGACACGCTACTAATGAACACCCCCACTGTGCAAGAAGCAAATAAACTAAGCTTCGTCCTATCTGATTTCAGTGAAGCCTCCGACACCACCTTTAATTTGGCCAAGTCGTAGCTCTTCTTTTTTAATACTCCTAAAGCAATCCAACAACACCTTTCTCAACTTTTGAATACCCCTGTCTACACTCTGCCCTCTCGTTACTTGGGACTCCTTCTCTTTGACTCAGTAGCCAGAAACATCTCTTGGTACTCTCTCCTACTCTCCATTTCCAATCGTCTTAGCAATTGGACCTTTCGTTCCCTCAAACTTCTAGCCAGAATCGTCCTCTTAAAGTCAGTCCTTCAATCCATCCATGCTTACCTCTTCTCATCCCTAGCTTCCCCCAATCAGTCATAAATAAAATAAGGAATCTGCAAAGAAAATTTCAATGGCATGGACATAACCCGGACAAAAAATGGGCCCTAATTAGCTGGGACAAAGTTTGCAAGCCCAAATATTTAGGTGGTCTGGACATCCGGGACCCTGGAAAATTAAATAGCACCATGGGAGCAAGAATTTGGTGGAGATGTCTCAAAACTCTAGCAAAGATCTAGGCAAAACTCTGGAAATGAAAATATGCCCCAAATACGCATCAAAGCCATCTTATAAGAATGCAGGAGAAAATTCAAGGCTCCAATATCTGAAATGCGGCTTGGAAACATCGACCACTAATACACGAACATGATTTCTGGGAAGTTCGCAATGGCTAGAATGCCATGTTCTAGACAGATTCCTGGCAGCAAATGCCACCCCTACAATTGGAAGAAAATCTACAATCCTATGAAAATCACATTTAAGATTTGGCCACTCTCAAATTGGTAGGTTTGTGGTCAGATACCCCAGCAACTCTCCCTGGCCAAGCTGGAAATCAACCCATCAGGAACTCCAAGTGGCAATGGATTGTGACCTGCAGCACTGGAAACAGGAAACATCCCAAAGGCAAATCCGGAAAAGCATAGACCAATACATTCTCATATGGGGATACACACCTCATGGAAGCTTCACTCTCAAACAGGGATACAATCTACAGGAGAAATTCCAAAACCTTCAAAAAGATAGCATCTGGACAACAATATGGAAATCAAAACTCTGGCCCAAAATCTCTACGTTCCTTTGGATGCTACTTCAGAACAAGATCTTAACCTGGGAAAATCTACAAAGACGAGGCTTCATTGGCCCCTCAATTTTCCATCTCTGCCATCTCCAAGAAGAAACCATGGAGCACCTCCTAAACAATTGTCCACTCAATGAGAACATCTGGAAGCAAGCCACTCAACTCATGAGAAGAACCAAACGAGTTTAAAACATCATAAGCACAATCAGGGATTGGGGTTCTGGTTCCTTCAAAAGTCCTATCCTGAACAGAACCTGACAACTCTTACCAGGATTCATAGTTTGGCAACTATGGAAAGAGAGGAACAGAAGAATATTTCATTCCCATCCCTCTCCTCCAACCCTCCTCTGGAATACAATCCTCTTGCATCTCCAGGAAACTCTTCAGCTACAATTGTGGACCCAGGAAGAATTCCCCACTAATCTAGGTGAGCTCTCGCTCCTCAACTCTTGGGGCTTCTCGTTTTCTCACTCCACCCCTCCTCAGCAGCCCCCCCCTAAATTCAAAATCCCTCAGTCCCTCTAAGTGGCCTCCCCCCCGCCTGGATTCCATAAAGTCAACTTTGATGGCACCTCAAAAGGTAATCCACGACACTTAGGCTATGGAGTATTCATAAGAAACAACTTGGGCCAAATTCATAGCCTCTTTGCAAAAAATCTAGGATCCAACACCAACAATTCAGTAGAAATTTGGGGTCTTATTATAGGAGTGCAAATGTCTCTGGATCATAACCTCACCCGTCTGATCATTGAAGGAGATTCAAAAATCGTAATAGACTTGGAAAAAAAAAACCTAAATGGAAGAGATCCAGGGAAAATCACCCCTAGTTGGTGCCTCCTTGGCCCCCTACATAGTTTCCAGGCACTTCTCAGATCCTCTCTAACTCTAACCCCATCACACATCCGACAAAGTGAAAACAAAGTTGCGGACAAAATGGCCAATGCATGGGTTGACTCCATGCAACAGATCATTCTCCACGATTCCAGGCAATCCCAAAGCTCACCCCTCTGGCTACAATGCAAGGAGATTTCCCAGTTGGACAACCCTAACCCGGAAGGGGTGTCACCTTTGAATACTTAGAAAATACTCTAAGCCAGAAATGACCAGAAGCTCAGTAGAGAGAGCGACCGTAAGTGTTAGTGCATAAGATCAACAGTCATTAGAAGCAAAGTGCACAAGCCTTAGCGCTTTGAACAAAAGTGGACCTGCTAAAGTTGCGAAGTCCCGACTCATGAAGGGGAGACCAAGAACATTGGATCCGGAAGCGGTGAGTCAAGGTTCGGGTTTTGGAAGATCGAGACGAATCAATTTCCAAAGTCCCAAAACGTGAAGCCCCAATACATGAAGGGAAGTTCAGGACCATTGAATCACAGAGACTTCTAGACCATTGATATGGTATGCGGAGAGTCGGGGTTCAGATCTTGGAAGATCAGGGCGTGTTGACTTCCAAAGCCCCAAATCGCGAAGTCCCGATTCACGAAGGTCCGCATTGCGAAGTCCCACATCATGAAGGTTCTGGAAAGCAGAAAGTTGGGGCATGATGACTTCCAAAGTACCGATTCGCGAAGTCTCAATTCGTGAAATCCAGAATCGTGAAGCCTCGAAGATTCTAGAAAGCAGAGAGTCGGGGTTTGAGCCTCAAAAGAACAGAGGTAAGCGTTCTTTCAACTTCGTGAAAAGCGAAGTCCCAAAGCGCTCGGAAGGGAAGAGGCTAGGGCCCACTAAGCTCTTCGAGGGCGCCGATATGTCTATGTAATTTTGTTACTAGCAGTCTACCTTCAACTGCAGGCATTTATATGTTTGCAGTATTCGTCGATTCATAGAATGTAATTTTGTTAATAGAAATTCTACTTTCAGCAGCAGGCATTTATGTGATCGCAGATAGGCTGCAGGAAGTTTTGTAAGCTTACAGTAGGCATTAATATAAGGATCCACTTTTATTTATTTAAAAAAAAAAAAGGCACCTGGTGAAGTCCCTTGGATAAAAAATTAGTTGGATTAATGTCCATAGGGAAAATGATTAGGAGGATATGATAGACAAGTATTTGTGTCTACACCCACATCTCAAGGAGACCACCCCCTTGATGTTGAGACATGGTCATTATATAATTCCTTGAACTTGAGGCCATTTTTTATGAGTAAGGTACATGACCCAACTCAAGGACAAGTTGGAAGGTTTAGTAATGGAGTTTTTGTGGCCTTGTTTGGTCTAACTACTAGCGTAGAGTTAGGATTGGTGAAAAATGAATCTGCGTAAGATATCAAGCTACTTAAGCTTGAGTATGTGGAACCACAAAATCCCGAGTACACATAGTTTGAGGAGTTGTCTCATAAAACATGTGTGTCCCATATCTTTGACCCTTTGTGCATTTTACTAAAGACAAATATTTTGTATAAGTGCAGTATAGCTAGCAAATTATTGTTAGGATATTTAGACACTTAGGAGTTAGTTAAGATCTACTTGGTCTAATATGTCGTTAGGTAAAAGTGTGTTTCTTTAGTATGCATTAGTATGCATTTGTAGTTAGGCAATCCGAC
>ML821948.1:142241-186860 GCA_009831015.1 Picea engelmannii
AACATTTTTTTTCTCATGTCTATGTGGTCGTTATTTATTTGAACAATGTTTTTATTGTTATCTTTACTATGCTTGATGTGAATTCCAATGGTTTAAAGGAATGTGATTAAGTCTAATGAATGGATTACAAAACCCCACTAAATATTTAAACACTATGCACCTTATTAACATGAGAAATATCATAGATGTCTTTAGTGAGACCTCCTTCCTTTGGAAGGTTGAATATATTGGTGTACTAGATTACATTGGGCTTGTGTTGGCTAACTTGTATGGACCGTGGGTCTAACATAAAGCCAAGAAGTACCAAAGAAACTTGATAGTCCATTCTCTCTAAGAATAACTCTTTCTTCTTTCACCATAATGGTGGAAGATTAGTGCAAGTGCCAAGTGAATTGAGACTATTTGATAGTTAATTGATATATTTCTCCATCTATTAGGGTGATAATAAGATGTGTATATTGAAGACTTATCATGAATATAAATGTTTTTTATCTCCTATACCTATCATATATCTAGGTCATCAAGAGAATTTGGAAAATGTTAACAAGTCAAAGGGAAATGAATAATGGGTAATATGGTTGAAGGATGTTGTTAGTTGAATCAATGCCTTCTTGTAGGGCTATGCCTGACAACTTATCACCATCAAGTGAAAGCACCACAAAGTTGTGAAGGAATTTGAAGAATTGTCTCAAGATACTAATATATCCTCTATGACAAGGAAACCCAAGTGTGAGAAACCAAACTTTGGCACTTTTTGACATTGGATGAAATGCAAAAATCATAGGGTGGTTAGATTCAATCCAAGAATCATCGGCTTAAAGTAGAGGACAAGTCAACTAAGGCATTCCTCAAAACATTGGACTTGAAGGAGGCCTCTAAAAGAATGACCACCCTAAATACCATCAATAAGGCTTTCCAATAGGAGGATATCAAAAGAGAATTTATAGGTCACTACCAAATTGGTTTTCAATGCAAGTATCCCTAAGAAATGTAGTTTGGTCAAGAAAACATGCCTTGATGTGGTGCCATGACTATTGCCACTTGAGAATCAATGAATGTGTGACCAAGAGTTGACTTTGGAAAAGATTTATATGACCTTGATGGAGATGGTTGATGATAAATTCCCCATCATTGATGGGTCTTTGTGTGACTTCTATAATGTCATATGGAAGTTTGTTAGGAAAGATCCACTCCAAAGTTACAAGGAAGTTGTACATAAGAAATCGTCGGGTAAGCACATCAATGGAGGATGAGAAAATTTATTACAAACCAAGCGAGCTATAATTGATTACCAATTGGAGACCTATTGTTATACTTAATGTGTCATACAAAATTTTAGCCAAGTCCCTCGCTTTAAAAATCAAGTACATTCAATTGAAGATTATTAGCCTTGAGTAGAAATTCTTTTATAAGAGGTTGTTATATTTTCGATAATGTTGTCATTGTTTGGGAGGGTATGGAAAGGGACAAATGCTCAAGCCTATCAAAATAGATTTTGAGAATGCCTATCAAAGAGTGGAGTGGCCATTCATCTTGGAATGCTAAAAGATCTGAGTTCTGGGAATTTTTTTTGAAGCGTTGTGAAACCTTGTTTGTTGATGCCTCAACTTTCCTTTCCTAAATCATGCTAAATTAGAGGTAAATGCCTCTTTAGATCTATCAGGTATAAATGTATGTTAGCCACATAGTTGTGTTATTTATACCTAATTCATCAAATACTTATGACAAAGTTGTGTATCATAGGGGAATTCAAAGGGAATGCCCCTTTTAGACCCCAACAATGGGTAGAAAATACTAAATTCTAACACTCATGGAGAAAAAATGCACCATAGATAATACTATGGAATGCCTCTAAGTTTTATTTGAAGCCTCCCAATTTTTTTGAGGCCTTGGGTTCTAAAATATATCCATCTCAAAGAAAATATTAGAGTGACCCATCTCGAGGTCCTTGACTAGCATAGTAGGTTTGATTGGGCTGAGATATAATCGGGCAATTGTCAAATTTTTGGTAATCCCTAAAAAATATCTAGGACGTTTTTCTCCAATGTATTATGAAGAAAATTGATAAATGGATTACACAAACCTATTCATTTGTTAACCAGATTCCAAATCTACACTAAGGTGTTTCCTACCACATGTGTACTAATCTTCATGATATGTCTCGTATGTTAAGGATTATCAAAATCTTGAGAAACTTGATAGATACTTTCTTTGTGCTAGCTCTTAAGGCCAACCAGGATTTCATAGAGTCAATTGACACTTCTATTGCCTATGCACAGACTAAAAAATACACATATTTGGGATGCATGCATAGGTTTAGGCCTTATGAGTGAAATGGGTCATTAGAGTTGTAGAAGCATTGGTGGATTGGAAAGTCCTCCTTTGCAACTAATTTTCAAAGGAGTCCACAATGGCAAAGAAAGTTAGAGTAACCTAAAGTTTCTTATTCTTATGCTCACTCCTTTTTCATGTTAAGGTTAAGGGAACATTTGTGGCCAAAAGCATCTGAAAGGATTTGGAAGCCATTAAACCCAACTTAGTTTGGAAAAATGAAACCATAAAATATTGTATGTCTTTTAATGAGCATTGTCTTTGGTGGTCAACTATCAATATTTTATGAGGGAAAGCCATGGTTGAAACTGCTTGGTTCTTAGTGAAGCCACTATACAAGAGAGGAATTCAAAAATCCATCGATATTTTTGACTCCTAGACTAGAGAAGGTGTTGATGGGTCTAAATTCACCCGACCACAGTAAGGGGTTCTCCTCGGTAAAATTAGACCTCTCACCGTTCAAAATAGGGAACCCATCTGGATTTTGGCCCAACAACCACTATTGGTTTGGTTTGACTGGTTGCAGCCTGGTCAACCAATGAGGGCGAGTGATGGGTGGTTGTACAAATGGAAGATGTAGTTGAAGACTATGTAAATGCAGGTATCTAATCTACTTCTAATCTACCATATCCTAGCTAGGAGTGCACTATAATAATAGAATGAGTTGTAATGAAACTAAACTATGCATAAACCCCAATCAGATAACTCATATAACTAGAACAATCTAAGTCATATTTTTGCATACATTCACAACTCATTAGCTCACGACATGTATTATAAGAAAGAGTAACAAAACTGCAAGAAAACACATATTGTGTTAGAATACTCTATAAACAAACATGCTCTTATAGCCCATGTGAATAGCAAACATTTTGCTTGAAATAGTTCACAGCCTTGAAGGCTTCTCCATATTAACAGTTCCTTCTCTCTATCAAAATTTGGCCATGAGGGCTTCTCCATATTAACAGTTTCAACATGAGTCTTGACCTTCCTCCTACCCTAGTGACCCTTCATTTCCATGCCTTCATCTTTATTCCCATTGTAATGATGAGAAGGAAAAGACAACAATTACATTTCGAATTTTCCTCTAGGGCTGGTGGGCCATAGTGGATTTTGGTAGTAGTGCACCTCATATCTCACAAGGACAGGTTCAGACATCGGGGCATCGATCGTTATCCAAGTTCGATCGTCATGAGATTCATATTTCTTCATCCATTTGCATCAAATTTTCTTAGATACTCCTCTATCGCTGCGGTGGTTGTTGCTAATATTGCTATGTCATCTTTGGTTGTAGATCGCATCACCGGGACGTTGAGTATGACCTCTTTTTAGCATTAGTTATGCTATGTCATATTTAGTTGTAGATCGCATCACCGTGACGTTGAGTATAAACTCTTCTCAGCATTAGTTATCCAGCGCCATTTAAGCTGCAATAGATGAGTTTCCTCTCTGTAACTTATTGAAAACAAAATATGAACTCATAGAACCAAAACAATAATTAATTGAAATATCATTTAAACTTCCCTGAATTTGATTCTGGGTTCGTCTGCTCATGATCGATGGGTTGCGTCCTCTGGGGATGCCAACAAGGTACCTGATATTTATTTTGAAAAACGAAGACAATTGGTGAGGAATATCTCAAATCTTATGAGTGGAAAGTTGTGAAACTCGGAAATTCCTTTCCAACTGTATAAAGAACTCTTAAAATGGTCGCCCTAGTAAAAAATTATGGCTAAAATACGAGCAGTAGTCTAAATAGCGTTCTTGCGCCCTGTGAGGGCATTCTTCCTGTGCATATTGGACCTGTTCCTTTTCTATTGAACTATACCGAAATAATTTTGCGTTTCAGTCGGTATTGTGAAGAAATTCCAATGACACTCTTGAAGTGTTGCGGCCACACATCATCTTTTCAACTGCCCTGCCTTGTAGGATCACCACGAGCAATTATGGATATTCAATTACAACACTCGCATGGATATTCGCTAGGCGCTACAAAAAGTGTGATTCCAAGTTCAGTTGTTTCTCTCTGCCATAGAGTCGGTGATATCAGTCTTATACCTTAACGTTATTGTTAAGGAAAATATCTAATTACATTTTTAACTAGTTTTTTAGATAATTTACTGTTACATGAGTTGGTAACGTCTTGTAACCATATTGTGTAACAGTACATGTTCATATTAATAAAATACACATCAATAGTGTAGCATATTGCATCAATTCTATCTTTGCTTAATCTTTTCAGTTATGACCCCATTGTAAGCTTATCAACTGCTTTATTCATGTTAAATTGAATAATTGAATCGTAGTCATGCCTAACAGCCACCAAAACAACCTTATGAAGAGACTGTGTATGCTTTGCCCCTGACCATCCTGATCTGCTTTATACACTCGAATGCCTCTTCCAGGATGCATAGTTTCACCATTGAATTGTCTCAGTAGATTTTTGAGGTCAACAAGTCTTGATGGAGTCCTTTTATCCATGTCTATGTTAGATATTCCGTGTTGAGCATCTTCTTTTTCTCTTACTGTTTCAAAACCTGATGCTTTATTAAGATTATATCCTCGCCAAAGGAGAAACTCAATCAAATAAGAAGTAAAATGTCGTCAGTTGCTTCAAGATTATCTTCTGCACGTTCCTTCTCTTGTTTGCAATCAGGGAAAGACCCAATTTCATTAAACATATCTACAGTGTCATCAACCATAGTATATCTGATTGTCGCTTTGTAAAGAAGCTGCTTCCAAAAGACAATTTGAAGGTTTCTCCATGAAAAGTATACCATCTCTAGCAGAGAATAGCATTAGGCTGGAGTTTGAGAGAAGTGTCCAGTTCAGAATCTTTTTTCAAGAGCTGGGCCTTATAAGAGGTTCCGTGCATTATGATCATGTCCCACCTATAACACCTTGCTCAACATATCATGTTCTTTTAATTGCAATGATCCTCATACTCTTTCCGTAAACTGCAGCATTTCCCCATGAGTCGAATGCTTTTGAGGATAGATATGGGGCAATTTTTCCCATACATAAGTTGATAATGAGTCGACTTCTTCTTGATCCCATCGTCTTGGAAATTTAAAGGGAAAACTTTATCACAATCAAATGGATGACTTTGTCCCAACCACTTGACAAGTTACACAGAGCCGGTCACCTCTCCTTTACGGAAAATATTCTGAGATTGAAACAATGGTTGGGACATAGTTCTCTGCCGGGCTCATCGACGAAGTTCCTCGCAACTTCTCCGATAGGTTCCAAACTTGATACCAATAACTTTGTTGGCCTTGCAAGCTCCAAGTCCTGGCTCCAGTGGGTAGATCAGTGTTTTTCTCATGCCATGGATCCGCGTCAAGACATTTTTTATCACCTGCCATAACGCCTATTTGAACATCAATCCCTGCTGGTAAATGGCATGCTGTCATAATTGAGTTTCTAGCGTAGTCTCCATGACTTCTGTAGAATGATTCGAAGGCCCAGATGTAGGTGGTCTCGGGATAAGGTTTTAGCCATTTTCTTCTTTGTGCGAATGAGCTGCCACGGGCTTGATTCCTCTAATTTTCAGTTCTCACTTTGCTTCCATAGAATTGTGAGGTCTAACACCGTGCTTCCTGCAACTACCTTCTTTTAACGTGATCTCGGTATACCTTCTCCAGATCTAGCTCGGAATTGTGAGTGTTCGTAACAACCAAAAACGACTTTGAGTGCTGCAAAATGACCTAGCGACCCATGCAACGACCAAAGGGATAAAAAGCCAATTATAACCAATAACAAGTTTAATTAAACCCTCGACCTGGCTCGCGGGTGCTTTCCCCATTTCGTGGACGTCTTCGAATTTCGTGGGTGTTTTAAAAAGGTAGGGCGAATGGATCGTGGGGCGTTCTTTTAAGTTTTGTGGGATCCATCTTCCATAATAATTTTCGTTCCATTTCGTGGGCGATTTCTTCACTTTCGTAGGAGTTTTTCTCCTTTTTCAAATCGGATTTTAACTCTGTTGTCGAAATGAGTTGAAAGCTGCGAGAAACAACTCATTTTTTATATACAGCCCAGGCTTGCCCTCATTATAACCGTACGGGTGGATTTGATTCTAATTTAGGGTTTGAGACTATAAAATGATTCCAAACGACCATGCATGTTGGAAGCATTAATTTCTACTTTACTGAAACCTTCACTATCTTCCACTCCACCGACATAGACACTCCGAGAACTCTCTGGACTCTCGGGAGCCTTCCAAAGACCTCTATGGAGACGACTGTAATCGTTTTGCAGGCAATTGGCAATATCAATTTTTCAATTCGATTGAATTTTGTTTTTTTGTTCTTGCCTCTGCCCACTTCATCGTGGTATCAAAGCGAGAGTCGTGAGAGCTGAAGAGCAAGGAGAGCCGTGAGAGCTGAAGAGAAGTGTTAGCAGTGAAGGCTGTGAGTGTTGAAGAGAGCTTCTGCCGCAGAAAATTCTTGAAGAGGAGCGCCTTCACTAAGCTGCTCGTCCCACCGAATTATATGCCATTGAAGAGATACCAATGAAGGAGCATCAGCTTCGATCCGTGGATCGGCCGTCGAGTAGCTACTGCAAAAAATTACCAGATTCCAGAGCGGCTCAGGAAATCTTGGTCTATAGCTTATTACAAAGGGTTTGAGCTGTTTTCCAAGGGTTTGGCACACAGTTGTGAAGTCTTGTTCTACTTCTCAGAGAAACTCCCGTTTCTGAAGAAGGAATCGGTGCAACCATGAACATTTTCACAAAAAAAATCAAACGCGCGTAGAGAAGCTGTCGTGAGATTTTTGGTCGAGCAATATTGGCGGATTTCAAAAGCCTGCCTGATCTCTAATTTCTAATTGCAATGTGAGTAAAATCACTCCAGATTTGTTTGTGTATATTGCAGGACGAGTAGTAAAGTGAGCGATTTCAGGTCATGTGAGTAAGTTATCTCCGTTTGCTGGGTGATTTCGGAGAAGCTCCAACTCTTCTTCCAATGGGAAGTTATCAAATCAGTCCCTAACAACGGGTATATAATCTCTTGTCTATTTAAAGTTTTTTTGGGGGGCTTGAATTTTTTTATAAAGAATAGCATCATGAATGTATCAATAATTTATAATTCCAACATTTCTTAGGAAAAATGATGATAATTGGGCATTTAGAATGAAATTAGCATTTGACTCATATGAGCTATCTGATATAGTAATGAATGGTTATACTGAACCACAAGGTGAGTCTATTTTGAGTGTTGATGAAAAGAAAAAGCTTGATGAAAATAGACAAAAGAATAAAAAAGATTTGCAGATAATTGGACAAGCATTGGATGATTCGGTTGTTGGAAGGATTAAACCAGCCACTACAACCAAGCAAGCATGGGAGATTCTAGAGACAGCATATCAAGGCACTAATAAGGTAAAATTTTCCAAACTCCAAGCACTTAAAAGAGAATTTGAAAACTTGCAAGTGAAATATTTTGATTCAATAGATCAGTTTACATATCGTGTTACAGATTTGGTTAATCAAATAAGACAAAATAGTGATGAGCTAGCAGATCAAAAGGTTGTAGAAAAGGTTTTAAGAAGTTTGCCTAGAAAATTTGATGCAATTGTTGTAGTAATTGAAGAATCTAAAGATTTGACTACATATTCTATGGATGAGTTGGTTGGCTCCTTGAAAAATTATGAAGACAGGTTGAACATGAATGGCAATACCTCACTAGAACATGCATTCAAAACACAAATGACATTTGGCAGAGGCAGAGGAAGAGAAAATCCAGGATTCAGAGGAAGAGGAAGAGGAAGAAATAATTTTCAAAGAGAAGAAAGAAAGAATCAAGACCGAGGAGGAAGGAGAAATCAAAATTTCATCTCAAGGGAAAACAATCAGGCATCACAAAGGTATGAAAAATCAAATATTCAATGTTATTACTGCAAGAAGTATGGTCACTTTGCAAATGAATGCCAAAAGAAACAAATAGATATGAGAAAGCATAATGCAAATTTCTCTGAGAGTAGTTCTTACATGTGATGTAGCTCAAGAAAATGCAAGTAACATTTGGTTTCTTGATAGTGGTTGTAGTAACCATATGACTGGAAATAAAGGGTTGTTTGAGGAATTGGATACATCAGTTAAAGAACAAATTAAATTGGGTAATGATAACATTGTAGAAGTCATGGGAAAAGGTGCAATTAATGTAATAACAAACACTGGAAAGAAAACTATTCCTGATGTTTATTTTGTACCTGGTTTGATGCATAATCTCATAAGTGTGGGACAACTTACTCAAAGGGGTTATAGAGTTGTTTTTTAGAATAATGTATGCACTATTCTTGATATTCCTCCTAGTAAAATGGTGATTGCAAAGATTAAAATGACAAGCAACAAAATGTTCCCACTTCACATGAAAAGTGAAATGATGGAGAATATTGGAGCAAGTTTTAAGACATCAAGTCAAGATCAAGCATGGATATGGCACTTGAGGTATGGCCATCTAAACTTTAAAGGATTGTGTTAGAAATGAAATGGTAAGAGGTTTACCACCTATTCAAGCACCGATAAGTTCATGTAAAAGTTGCATTTTGGGCAAGAAACATAGGAAAAGCTTTCAAAAAGAAATGTCATATAGAGCTTGGGCGCCTTTAGAAATTGTGCATACGGATTTATGTGGTCCAATGCAAACACCATCATTAGGGGGGAGCATATATTTTCTAAAATTCATTGATGATTATAGTAGAAAAACATGGGTTTATTTCCTCAAACACAAATCTGAAACATTTGACAAGTTTAAGGAATTCAAGTCATTGGTTAAGAAACATAGTGGCCTATCCACTAAGATATTGAGATCAGATAGAGGAGGAGAATACAAGTCAAATGAGTTTTTGGAGTATTGTAGGTATCATGGAATAAAGAAGCAGTTCACTACAAGCTATACACCTCAACAAAATGGTGTTGCAGAAAGGAAGAATCGTACAATAATGGAGATGGCAAGAAGCATGTTGAAATGCAAGAATATATCTAATGAATATTGGGCTAAAGAAGTAGCTCGTGCAATTTATATATTGAACAACAGTCCAAAAAAGATCGTGAGGGACATGATTCCTTACAAGCATGGAGTGGTAAGCATCATAGTGTTTCTCATTTTAAAGTATTTTGTTGCATTGCATATGCACATGTGCCTAAACAAACAAGGAGTAAATTGGATGACAAAAGTGAAAAATGCATTTTCATTGGTTATGATGAACAATCTAAGGCATATAAGTTGTTTAATCCTATAACCAAGAAATTCATTGTAAGTAGAGATGTTGTATTCAAGGAGGAAGAATCATGGGATGGTAATATAGACAAGACAATTACATGTACAACAATACTATATGAAGAACAAAGAGAAAAAGGTCAAGGAGAACAATCAAATGAGCAATGAGGAATACCATCAAGAATTCCACAAGAAGAAAACTCACAAAGGCAAGTTGAGCAAGGAGAAACATCAATTCCACAAGTAAGTTATGACTAAAATCCTACACTTGAATCATTAAGATCAAGAATAAGAGGCAAAAAGATGAGAAGCTTGCAAGAAATATATGATCAAGGAGATATGATAGATTTGCAATCCATTTTTTTTCTATTTACTCAAGATCCTATATATTTTGAGGATGCGATTAAGAAAGAACATTGGATTAATGCAATGAATGAAGAAATGGAATCTATTAAGAAAAATGATACACGGGATCTAGTTGATTTACCTAAGGAGAAAGAATGCATAGGTGTGAAATGGGTGTATAAAACTAAATATAAGGCAAATGGAGAAGTTGACAAATATAAGGCAAGATTAGTAGCTAAAGGATTTTCACAACAATATGGAGTTGATTATAATGAAACATTTGCACCCGTAGCAAGACTTGACACAATTAGGATGGTACTAGCTATTGTAGCTCAACACAATTGGAAAGATTATCAAATGGATGCCAAATCAACCTTCTTGAATGGATATTTAGAAGGAGAAGTCTATGTGCAACAACCACCATGATATGAAGTAAAAGGACAAGAAGACACGGTTTACATGTTAAAGAAGGCACTTTATGGATTGAAGCAAGCACCAAGGGCTTGGTATAGCATGATAGATTCATACATGATAAAAAATTAATTCATAAGAAGCACTAGTGAGCCTACATTATACACCAAAGTCAATGAACAAGGTAAGATCTTGATTGTTTTCCTATATGTTGATGATTTGATCTATATAGGTAATCTCTCTATTGATATGTTTAAATCAACAATGAAGAAGGAATTTGAGATGACGGACTTGGGGTTAATGAAATATTTTCTTGGCATTGAAGTCACACAAAATGATAAAGACATTTTCATTTTCCAAAGTAAATATGCAAAAGATGTTTTAAAAAGGTTTAGAATGATAAATTGCAGTCTAATTTCTACACTTGTTGCAATTGGGACAAAACTAAGTAGAGAACAAAATGAGATGGATTTTGATTCGACCATATTCAGAAAATTGGTTGGAAGCTTGATGTATCTCACAACAATTAGGCAAGATATAATGTATGGAGTGAGTCTGATTTCTAGATTCATGGAAAGACCAACGAATTCACATTGGCAAGTAGGAAAAAGGTTATTAAGATACATTGCAGGGACTATGAATCATGACATACTGTATTCTACTTCAAATAATTTGCAGTTGGTTGGATACACAGATAGTGATTTTGCAGGGAGTATTGATGACATAAAGAGCACATTTGGATATGCATTTCATCTTGGAACATGAGTTGTAGCATGGGCATCAAAGAAACAACCAATAGTGACAATATCATCAGCAGAAGAAAAGTATGTAGCAGGTACATCAACAACATATCAAGCACTTTGGATGCAAAGAATATTGAAGGGTCTAAGGCATAATCAAGAGGAGCCTACTACACTCTATTGTGACAACAAGTCCACCATTGCACTATCAAAGAATCATGTTTTTCACAAGAGGACAAAGCATATTGACACTAGATATCACTTCATTCGAGAACTTGTCAGCAATGGAGAACTTATCCTACAACATTGCAGATCAAAGGAGCAACTTGCAGACATATTTACAAAGACTTTAGCACAAGATCAATTTGAGTATTTGAGAGAAGCATTGGGCATTGTAAATATTGATGTAATCAGTAGTAGAAATTAGGGGGAGTGTTGGAAGCATTAATTTCTACTTTACCTACCACCGGAAACCTCCACCATCTTCCATACAGTTCCTCAACCGACATAGTCACCAACACTCTGAGAACTCTTTGGATTCTCAAGAGCCTTCCAAATACCTCTATAAAAAGGAAGCGAATGTAATCGTTTTGCAGGAATTTGACAATATCAATTTTTCAATTCGATTGAATTGTGTTTTGTCTTCTTGCCTCTTCCCACTTCAATGCAACCAATCTACAACAAGCCTCCTTTGCAAAGGTGTAACAACAACATAACTAAAGACAACGGTGATTTTGCGTTGTACAGTCTCACATCCACACCTCTCACATGGTCATCTAACCTGTATGTGCAAGAGTTATTAAATGCCAAGAGGAGATTGGAGGTTTTGGAAGTCAAAGGGCTTGAGAGAGACCTTCAAATCCAACTATTGATAGTAGCAAATCGAAACTTAATATAAAACAATAAAGTTTTAACAGAGCGAGTGACCATGTTGCAAGAAGCCCTTTTGGAAGAAAAGGCTGAATGACAAGGCTTGAAGGATGTCGGGAAAATCAGGGAAGATTCCATGGTGGAAATTAGAGAGGTGATGAACTCTAAAACACTCAATGCTGAAGGGAAAACAGGTGAACAAGCATACATCCATGGAGTGAAAACAAGAGATAAAGAGAAAAGAGATTGTACAAAAAATTCCAAAACTTGGGTACAAGTCATTAGAAATTTTTCTCATATGGAAAAAGAAACACACAACCAGGGGGACCACATGCAAAGTAGAGAAAACAAGGAAAGACAAGGTAGGCCAACAAACATAATTATCAAAGGTGTGAGAGAGAATGGAAAAAATGAACGTAACCTCGATCTTACAAGTGAAATTTTGAAGGACAAGTTGCTCTGGCAAGGTTGAATTTGTCAAGCATGGAGGGTGGGTAAGCCTAGTGGAGAGAGAGGCAGGCCCATAAAAGTCATCATGTCAAACATACGTGACAAGAAAATTCTCCTAGGCAAGAAGCAACTCTTGAGAGGCTCTCTCTTTTTTCTAGATGAAGATTTAACTATTAGACAACAAGAGGAAAGAAATGAAGAGTTGTTAAAGGTTAGGGAAACAAGGGATGAGGGGAAAAGGGCATGGTTGTTTAAAGGAAAAGTTGTTATTTCCTTTTTCGGTTCTCATTCTAAAACATGACAACAAGTTGGTAGCCAAGAAGAGACAACAATTTCACTAGTAAGAAAATATGCAACAAGGCCAGTTGGGACAAATAGGGGTGAAGACTCAACTTTGAGTCTTGTAGACCAAAACAAATAGAAATCAAACTATTCATAGGTTTCCTTAAGTTTAGTTTGTTGGAATTGCAGAGGTTATACTTGGAGGCGGGGACCTGGGTTAAGACCTATCGCGGAAAATATGGACATAATTTGTCTATTGGAAACACATGAGCATGAAAGGTGAAAGACACCTATGTTTGAAGAGTATGTAAATATGGCAATGTGGAACAAAGTAGCTGAGAATGGTAAAGGGAACGAGGGTATCATGGTCTTAGTGAAGAAAATAAAAGGTCGTCTCATTCAGCTAGAAAGAGAAGACTCAAATAAACAATACATTTGGTTTAAAATATCAGAAAATGGTAACATCATCAAGATTGCAACATGTTATTTTTCTCCACAAGTCTCAAAAACTTACAAAAGTAGGGGGATTGATCACAAAGACCCCTTTGCAGCCTTAAAAAACGATATTGCAGCGTACTCTCAACTAAGCAAAGTTCTTATAGTGGGTGATTTCAATGCTAGGACAACATGTGAACAAGCTAGTATTCTTTGTTGTAAGGCTGCAACCCCATTTGGCTTACAAAAGAGAGAAATCATCAGTGGACAAGACTTTCAGAGGACAACAAAAGCTCCAACTTTTTTGGCGAACAACTTCTTACTTTATGTGGGGCATTTGACTTAGTCATTTGTAATGGGGTGGCTAGATGGGCGAATTCTGGCAATTTCACCTGCAATACCTACAATGGAGCAAGTGTAGTAGACTATGAAAATTGTTCACAGGGCTTGTGTGAGAAAATGGCGAAAGTTATGATTGGTGAACAACTGTGGGAGTTGAAATCTGATCATAACTCGATCTATTTAAGTCTAACTTGAGTTGAACAACAACAACATGGGACAAAAAATCAGCACATCCGGCAACCTCCTTCAAAGGGTAGAATTTTGTTGACTCAAAAAAACTATAACACCTTCAAGATAGCACTAAAGAAGTTGTTTAACAAGGAGAAAATTCCATCCTAGGGCCTTCATAGCCATGAGTTAACAAATTTAATCCAAAGCGCACTTACAAAATGCAAAAGAGCAAAAAACAAGAAATCTGAAGCAAACTACTTTCCGGTTAATGTTTGGTTTGATGAGGAATGAAAAACAACAAGGAAAACTTTGAAAGAGTCAAGCCATAAAGAAATAAGCATACAAGATTACAAGCAAATTGTAAGAAAGAAGAAAGTTGATTTCATGATCTCAAGGAGGGAGGAACTAATCTTCTTGGGGAAAAATAACCCCAAGTTATTTTGGAAGGAGCTTCAAACGAGAAAGAAATAAACTGAAAATAATATCACAGCCTATCAATGGTTTGAGTATGCAAAGCAACTTTATGAGCAAGATCCTAAGGTGGACGCGCCCCCCACCCCCCTTGGTCAACACTACTACTAAGCTCTTCACCGTGCAAGAAATTGAGGTGGGTATCAAAAAGTTGGGTGTTGGAAAAGAAAAATATTTAGTTGAACTTCAGGCATAATATCTAAAGTGGGGTTCAAAGACTCTGGCACCTCACATTATGAAAATTTTCAACAACATCATTCAGCAGGGATTTCCTACAGATTGGACGAGCCTAGCAATACCACTTTTCAAAAGTGGGGATGTCAACAATCCCTCCAACTATAGGACCATAATGATAAACCCCTTGTTTGCGAAGTTATTTGGAAGTATGCTAGAAAATAGAATCAACAAGTGGGCGGAAGAAGGGGATAAGCGTGTTAAAGGGAAAGCAGGTTTCAGACCTAAACACTCAACGATTGATCACGGTATAACTCTAAGGCACATCATTGAAAAAGTGTGGGAGAAAAAAGAGGAAGCCTTTTGTTGCTTTGTCGACTTCAAAAAAGCTTTTGACATGGTCCCTAGAGATAAGTTTTGGCATAGAATGGAATAACTTGGGGTTCATATACATCTTAGAGTAGCCGTCCATAGGCTATATGAGGAGGTTAAAGTCAAAATCAGAACGTCAGCTGGTATCTCCGAAAGTTTTAGGAGTGATATTGGGGTCAAGCAAGGGTGCCCATTGTTCCCTACCCTCTTTGGCTTATATATTGACAAACTTGAAGAGTAGTTAAACTCACAGGAGGGTGATGGTGCTCTTTTGGGTGATTTTGTGATAAGGCTTCTTTTGTATGCAGATGCCCTTATTCTGATTGCTAAATCCGCTCTTGGGTTGCAAGAAAACTTAATTTCCCTTGAGCACTTTTGTAGTACAGTGGGAATGCAAGTCAATACTAGCAAGACAAAAGTGGTAATTTTTTCTAGCAAAAGAAAACATAAGCAACATCAGTTCTACTTTAAAGGCAACACTCTTGAAGAAGTGGCAGATTACAAATACCTTGGAATTGACTTCAACAAAAATCTAAGTTGGGAAGGTTGCAGAAAGAAAAGAACTTTGGGATATTGGAAAACGTTCTATGCTTTTCAAAATAGATGCAGAGAAGCAGAGCTATGAGATTGGAAGACTATGCAAACTCTCTTTGGGCTTTTAGTGATCCCGGTGGTTCTATATGGTTGTGAAGTGTGGGCCAGCAACACATCTGACTTACAGTGGAAACAAATTGAAAAGATTCAAAAACGCTTAATCACAAACAAGTTTAAAATTAAAAGTTCAGTCTCTTATGATATCATGCTAAGTGAAATGGGGGTTGCTCCTATTGAAGCACTTGTTATGGTGTGTCTCATAAGATATCTAAAAAAAATTAAGCAAATGGAAGACAGTCGGTGGCCTAAGGTCGTCTTCAATGACATATTGTGCAAAAGGAAGAAGACATGGATGAGACAAAATATTAAATGGCTTAGTAAATAGGATATTGCCCTACGAACAGTAAAGAGATAAAAACTTTTGTTATTAATAGGTTCCACAAGTGAACTTGGTATAAAGGGCCCGGGAGAAAGAAAGAGTACTATATTGAAGAGTTTAACCCCACATACAATCATCATCAAAAAACATACATCGGGGCCAATATATCTTGGAGAGCCAAAATGCTTATTGCCCAATTAAGAACCAATTCCCATCAACTCGTTGTGAAACTGGGCGCTGGAAAAGACCAAAAGAAGCTTGGGAAGAAAGGGTGTGTATTCTACACCTCCAGAAAAGTGGAAACAGAAAAGCATTTCATTTTCAAAAAAGCATTTCATTTTAGAGTGTGACGCTTTCAAAGACAGCAGGAACAACTATCTAAATATCTTGAGAGCGAGCTCTTGGAATGACTTATTCAGCGAGGGACAGTGTTGAAATTAGGGGAGCTCATCATCAAGTTGAACAGGAAAATGACTGAATTGCTGAAATCAGTGTGTGAGGCAGTCTGTCCCATAGACTATTTGTTAGTCTCATGGACGTTAAAATTAGTTATTCTTCATATGGAAGATCCATCCACGACAGACGATTTTTTTTCTTGAGCGTGCTGCCCAATAACTCGTCCATCGAATTCCCTGCATCTTTTCGGCACATCAACTTTCGTTTAAGTTCTGTCTTTAGTGGATATGTGCGCGAAAGTTGAAAACGTTGTGGCCGGTTTACACTGTAACTATTTAATCTTGTTTGTTTGCAGAGGAGACGTTCAATCCGCGACCCAGCCAATAGAATATGCCAAACACTTCAATAGTCTCTTCCATTTCGTGGGCGTTTCCTCAAAATTCTTGGGAGTTTCTTCCATGTTGCCAGCCAAACCTGCTCTGAGATAGCTGGCATTATATTCGGATCTTCGTTGAACACTTGCAGCATCCTCTATCTCCCATTCGCTTTGTTGACGGAGTAGACAGACCACTTTCACTTAGGGTTTCGTAACGAGGGCTAGTTTAACCGCGGCGATCTTCCTATTAAGATCGCCGATGTGGTCGGCGTACTTGCTGTTAAGCTTGCCGATTGATCGGGGCGTTTTCCATCAACTTCGCCGATGTGGTCGGCATACTTGATCTTAATGCCTCCGATCTGCTTAGGCGAAGTTGTTATAAATGGTTTCGGCAAAGTTTTTTTCAATTATGCCGATGGCTTTATAGAAGTCTTTCCCTTGTTTATTTCCTTTTGATTTTATATAAGAATTTTTTGTTTCTTTTATTATTCTTATTATTTAAGACTCGTTTTATTTTCTCTCTAAATCAAACAATTTAAAATTAATTTTGAATTTTCATTTAAAAAGGTGGAAAAAAATTTATACAATTTCATATGATCTTAATGCCAAGCTTCATCAATTTCATATGATCTTAATGCCAAACTTCATCAATTTCTTATGGGAGGCGAGAACCAATTTGCAAACCTACCTTTTGCTTACAGTGTCGAAGAGATTTTTAAATTTTCATAGGTGAGTCATGCGGAGTCGAATTGAAGTGTCGTATTTTGCGATGTGAAGTATGCGGAACGACGTTCTTGGCAAGCCAACTTCCTATGCAGGACAAACATTTACGTGGCTAGTTCGGGCAAGAAACCCTAGATGATTCGGTCTGGCACTTCCGGGTGCTGGATTCTGATTCTGTGAGTTGCGTTGGAATCACAACGCCAGAAATCATACGAATAGCTTCTTTCAGGGGCGAAAATTTCACTTTGATGGGCGCGGAAAAATTGAGCTCACGAACATTTTTTAATGGAAGTTCGGGTCCCACGTTCACCGATGCTTCACCCAAGTCCGTCAGTTGCAGTGCCAGCCATTTGTGATATTTAGGCTCTTAGTTCATGCATTAACGTTGCAGTGACTCATGAGTAGCATGAAATTCTACATCTGCCAAAACAACCAACTGACGTTTCGAGCACTTAGCACTGTGTAAGAGTTGTGAGGAGTAGATTTCTTTCGAGGTGCGTTTCAGAACTAGCACAAGACCGACCAATAAATGTTGTCGTTAACCCATATGATGTTAAGTGATGCTTTCACAACAAAGATTTAGTCACAACATCAAGAAACACAAAGCAAACAAGTTGATGTGGTACGTGAGTGCGAGGTACTGGCAACAGAGACAAACTTGATTACAAATGCAGAGATGAAGCAGGGTAGGTGTGGTAGTATCATTCATCAATTATCCATTTAAGCGTGAGGATACTCGTCATAGAAAAAGGTAGGAGACCGACAGATGGCGCGACAAGAAGGATCCGAGCTGGAGGACAATGAGATGAAGGCGGGTTGCGCTGACTTGGTCAGCGTTGGCGAGAGAGAGAAGATTGTCATCGACACACTTGATGATGGCAAGGGGTTGACATCATTTCCGTGACGCATCAATGACAGAAGAGGGAAGCCAATAGTGCATCAGATAAAAAGGGGTAGACCTCGTCGATGTGTAGTATATCGAAGCGAAAGAGAGGGAGCGCCACTGTTATGCAATGCATCGACGCGAGTAGAAGGAAGTCAATTGGTGAAAGGATTGCACATGGGGAAGATAATCATGTGAGCATTTTTGATGCATCGACATTGATCACACACACTTTGCCGGTGATAAGAACGTGTCTAGTGAGGTTTAGTAGAAGCACATTGATGCATTAGTCACGCTCAAGGGAAGGTGGCCAATGTATCAACGATGAAATCATTGGCGCTCGAATGTATAGGTAGATGAAAGGATGCATTCATCGATACGTTATGTATTGGCGTAGAAAGAGGGAGCTTGCTGAAGTGAAGATCGACGGGTAGAGGTGATCTGAGAAGGAAATGGTAATGGTAAGGCGGGCAGAGCAAGAGGAAAATTTTGGGCGTAGTTGTTTACATGAGAAAGAGAGTGTGGGGGTCCTAGTAGGAAGAATTGGAGGGGAGCCCAATTTTTTTTTGTCTTGGAGAGATGTTAAGATAGGAAAATTGGGAGGTTGTTGTGATTGTGCAACAAAAGGGAAGGCTTATCCTGACTTTAAGGTTGATTTTTTCCTTTCCAATCTTGATTTTCGAGTGTTAAAATCTTGATCCTTAATAATTTATTTTTAAATCTTACATTATAAGTGTCAACGATCAGATGGAGAGTCTAGAGATGGAATTATAACAAGAGTTTTTGGAAATATTGCTTAGCTAATGGATACATATGGCTAGGTACAAAGCATGTCTTGGATGCTAGGATTATTAAGCTTTGAATGCTAAAACATAAACAAAAGATATGGCTCTATAGGCTTAAGTTGATATGGAAACTAATTTTGAATCCCAAAAATGCCTTCTTTTCTTGGTCTTTGATTTTGGGTAGGATGGATCATAGAAAATGATTGATATACTTAGTTCTGCCTCAACCAAAATGTCCCCTATGTGTCAATGATGTCTTGTTAGGTTGGTGAAAGTGAGGCATTTATATTGTACGCACTAAGGTTCAAGTCTCTCTAGTGACATATTTGTTTATTGTGCTTGTGTTGGTGCTTGTGATATGTGGTTGGGGCTAGGTGCAAGTCCTAAGTGATATGGAAACTAATTTTGAATCCCAAAAATTCCTTCTTTTCTTGGTCTTTGATTTTGGGTAGGATGGATCATAGAAAATGATTGATATACTTAGTTCTGCCTCAAACGAAATGTCCCCTATGGGTCAATGATGTCTTGTTGGGTTGGTGAAAGTGAGTAATTTATATTGTCCCCACTAAGGTTCAAATCTCTCTAGTGACATATTCGTTGCTTGTGCTTGTGTCGGTGCTTGTGATATGTGGTTGGGGTTAGGTGCAAGTCCTAAGTGAATTTGGAATAATAGATACCCCCTATTAGAGACAACTTAGCCAAAGGATCATTGTCATAGTAATGAGATACTTATGTTCATTGTGATATCTCACAGAGGATAGTGCCCACTTCATGTGAATACAAACAACACTCAATAAAAGAAATGCCCCCGAGTATGTGGTAAAGTTGAAACTATCAAACACCTTTTTTGGTGTTGCAAGTTTTCCATGTCAATATGGCATGAGCCTTATGGGTTATGTTGTAAAGTCCCCCGCTCTCCCATATCTTGGAAAGTCACCGTACTAGGTGATCATCTTCCCTGATCAATTGAGTTTAACACAACATGGAAACTTACTAAGATTGAAATTTTTTATTTGATTTGGAAAAAGAGAAATGAAAAAAAATTCTTTAAAAATGCACATCACAACATGTTTAGCAGGTCCCTAATACATGCCAACCAAATTGTGCAAATTTAGGCCCAAGCCTACAAGTTGGAGATGACAATTACCCATATGATGCAGTGCAATATGGGATCCCCCTACAATAAACTATCCCAATAATTTAGCCTAATCTCAATGGTATGAGGGAATCCCTTGCATTGAACTAGATAAGTAGTGCACGAGTGTTGAGAGTGGTGACACAACGAGTCTCCCCCACAATTCTTTGGAATGATGAGTACTTGTGATTTCCCCTTTCCATTTCAAAGGTAGAAAAGCCTCCTTAACCTACATCAAGGAAGAATGATGCATAGAAGTAGCTACTTGGGAATCTTGAGGCTCTTGTTAAAGGTTGTGGGCCAACCCTAAGGATAAATATGGCCCCATTCCCAATGTTGGATTCTTACCTACTGCTACTTGATGAGATGCTTTTTAATTTCCAATTGTTCATTTTATTTTTCTATTGTTGTTATGCCTATGTCACCTTTAAGGAATGAATTTAGTATTTTTTTTGTAGCCTATATTGCAAAGATTTGTACCTTATACAATTAGGTGTTAACATAGTTATCAAAATTGGGCCCAAACTAACCAATCCAAATGTTTTGTTGGTTTTTTGGTCTAATTTTGTTTCTTAAACCAATGTTTTATTGATTCTTACCCAAACAAATCAGTTTTGATTCTCACTCACCCATTTAGAGCTCACCCAACAAACAACATTTCCCCCAAAAATGGTAGTTTTAAAAAACTCCAAAAAGTGCACCCCATCCAAAACCCTAATCCTAGCTTATTTAAAGACTAATAGCCCATCTATTTGCCTCACACTATTGTCATTAAGCACTTATGAGCATTTGTATTTCATAGATACAATAAAGAGAGTTGGTTCAAAGTGAGATTCACACTAAATTGGATTTGTATATGCATTGATATTGTTGGGTATGTGTTATATTTTTTACATGTGTGTGTGGGCGCGTCAAATTCAACAACTGTGTCTGACGATCCCAACTTACTATGTGACATGTGTCGTGTGTGTCGGGCACTTTCTTGGGGGGGTCCTCGGGGGGGGGGGAGGTTTGGCCCCCAATGGTTACGTGCAACATTCGACTCTAGGCGGTAGCCCAAAGCCGACGAGGTTCATGGTAGCGCCTCATAATTTTTTTTTGGGGGCAGTTTTTGCTATTTTAGCGGATTTTTCTATTTTTAGCGGTTTTCTAAATTAATCTCGGATTAAGGGATTAGGGTTTTGGTAGCTATCGAATACCTAAAACATTGTATATATTGTATGGTGAATGGTGAAATTAATACAATAAAGAGTTGAAAGGTGTGGCACCAAGGAAGGTTGGTTTTCCCCCGGTTAAGGGTTTCTAGCGTAAATCTATGTGTACTATGTGTATGAGCTATCGATTAATTTATGTTTTTCTTAAGAATCTGTATGCATTGCTTTACTTCATAGGTTTAAAAATTATAGATATTGGCAGATATATAATCTACAAAAATGATTTAGGGGATAATTTTATTGATATGTGGGGATTCGTTTGTAGTTGTACTATGAAGTATGATCATATTTAGACTTTAGAGGCTATTTATAACATCAATGTTTGTGGTTTTCATTCAAAACTTCAAATGTGTTACATATTTTATATCGTACTAGCATTTTTCTATCCACTCTTACATGCTACTTTTTTTACAACATACAAAGTTGTGTTTTCATTATAATCGAAAGAATAAAAAAGTTCATACACCATTGACATGATAGAAAAGGGGTTGAGCTAAAATATCTTACCATCATTCAATAGATATGGTTCCTTACAAATAAAAATAGGCCTCAATTCAATAAAAAAATTCCTAGATGTAAACTTGTAGTAGGCTAAGGAGAAACAAGTGTTGGAGAAGAGTCACAGTGAACAACCAAAATCCAATACAAGACCATGGAATTAAAACCCTCAAATTTGACCACAAACTATGTTTATCATAAGTAGTCATCTTAGAGAAAGTGATCTAGAAAATATTACAAAGAAGAGCCACACCTGAATGAGAAGGTGTGGAAGGGAGACATGCAGAAGAGGGAGCAAAACATCCTCAAACTCCAAAATCGAGCAGTCCACCTTCATGCCCTAAAACCCCAAATTTATCATGGATAGATCTCGAGATCTAGGGGATAAAACCACCACAGATATGAAAGGTTGATCTTGCATTTGTAGAGATACCCATCAACAACAATGTTATTTCAGAGGCCACCATCAAGGGCCATTGGAAAACCTCAACCTTGAAACCCTAAGCTCTAACCAATCCACTAGATTCACCTCATCTCTTCCATATATAATTTTTCATGTTATATACACTATCATACTTTGCATATTTAGTGTCTAATGGTTTGGATTTACATTGTTCTACATGAATATATGTTTTTTTTAATTAAAATGTGAATATTTTATGGATTTTTTAGTTATTGTTTTTGCAATCCAATTTTCTAGTGAGTTCTAGTCTAGTTCATGATATCGATAATTCTAGGACCAATTTGATTTACTTTGGGTGTTAGTTGTATTAACTCTTATTTCTTTTGTTCATGGTGGCTACTCTAATGAATGTGATTTTTTTAATCAAATTATCTATCCATGTTTTATTTCAAAGAAGGAAAAAGCCTACAATAC
The DNA here is from genome assembly GCA_009831015.1 of Picea engelmannii. Taxonomy (NCBI): domain Eukaryota; kingdom Viridiplantae; phylum Streptophyta; class Pinopsida; order Pinales; family Pinaceae; genus Picea; species Picea engelmannii. The sequence continues at coordinate 164,715 of ML821948.1, forward strand.
TCAAGGCTACCAACCTAGCCTCAATTGAATATCAAGACCATGACGTGCAACAACATCATGTGTAGGAAAATCTTAGCCACCTAAAATAGCCTACTAGTGGTCCTTAGGAGGGAAAAATTCCATTATTACTACATGCCTCTAGGTCTTGGGTCATTAACATATCTCCTTATGTCTAGGAAGATGAGCTCTTAGCCAATCAAAAGTAGTTTTAGGTCACACTCTGAGACTAAAAGGTCATTTCAACCTAGATTGTATATGTAAGAAGGTTAATATCTCATACTGTCATCGTTGATGCTATAGGTCGGGCTATGCTACTCTAGAAAATGCTTTGATACCATTTTGTAACATCCCCGGCCTCCTAGGCTGAGCTATGCTACTCTAGATAACACTTTGATACCATTTTGTAACATCCACGACCTCCCAGGCTGAGGCACACTACCTCAGACATAGCTCTTTTGCGGAAATATTCACATATAAACTTAACAGGAAATGAAAGATATAATATGGAAACATACATGTAGCGAAACACATGATATTATTACAAGAATCATAGATATGCACTTAAATACATCATTTAACCATTAAGCACAATAAATATACTTATCTCTTAATTTAATTACACCAACTGCGTGCAAACCTTCCATGAACCTCCCAGCCTTAGACCACACTGCTCATCACTCTCAGCAGTGGGTCACCCCTGAGATGGGACTAAAATCCATCGAGCAAGGGATTCCTAGGCTAGGAAAGGACAACATGAAGTTGCACAGTCAAACAAGAAGGATTTCCTCTAAGGAGCCACTTACGCCCACAACTCACAGACTCTCATTCCCCACATTCGTGCCCCACCCTAGGAGTATACACCTTCATTGTCCCATAGTCCATCGACTTCGTCACCTCCCTTTTTGGGGTTTCAAAAACAGATCGGATCAAGAATTCTTAGAGCTTTGTAGTTGCTACTGAACTCCCTCCAAGAGAAATCACTTGCTCAACAAACTCTCTCACCTGGAGAGAGTTTCTCACAGGCCTAACAACCTTCCTATTCTATCTACGGGCCTGACAAATCGCTTCTTCCCTCCCTCTCCTCAACACACGATCATGGTGATGGAAAAAACAAAAACTGGACGTGGGAACGGTAATGACGGAACAATACGCAGTCAACCCATAGGGTACATGTGAAACAAGGGTATCAATTCGGGCTTGTTGCATAGGTTCATGTGGTTGGGGAATTTCAACAATGGCATTCCAGGGTTCCCGTGTGCTTGTTGGGTGCGTTGGTGAAAAATGGAAAAGGCCCAAAAACAATAAGAAGTCCCACTTATATTTGCATGTGCATGGGCTAACACATGGCGCTCATGAAGGGCATCCCTCTCCACTTGGATTTCATTCCCTTTTCCCAAAGGAACTTAGGATATTAGGGTTTATTTCCCAACTTTATTATTTTCAGGAAATACATTATAATATTCCCTTGGGTTAAGCCTTCAAGCTTAGCCCCTTTCGCCTATCCTCTCAACCCCCTTCCCTTACCCAACCTAGTGGAGCTTAGTCCCCCATAACTCTTTCTTCATGGTCGGTCTACATGGAACGATGTTGTTATACTAATAATATGAATATTTACATGTACAAAACAGGCTCTTGGCCTTTAACATTTAGGCTCTCCGGTCTAATAAACACATAAGCCTACCAACTTATAATTACTTGGCTCACCAGCCTACAAAAAATGTTACATTCATAATTACAACCGAGGCTCTTCCTTGGGTATTACAATCCCCTCCCCTTATTTTTGCACTGTCCTTAGTGCAACTTAATTACACAACATCAACAAGATTTCCAAAATCTTCAAAAAGATGTGGGTATTCTACCCGCATAGCATCTTCATGCTCCCATGTTGCGTCCTCAAGACCATACTAGGTCCAATGGACCTTTACAAGCGTTATGGTTCAATTCCAAAGCTGTTTTCTTCTTCGGTCCAGTATGCGCACTGAATGCACTTGTAAAGAGCCTTCTTGATCCGCCTGAATAACATTCCAATCAATCACATGACTAGCATCAGGTATATATTTCTTGAGAAATGAGACATAAAATATGTTATGAATAGTCATGCATGCAGGCAATGCAATCATATAAGCTACTGGTCCAATCCTTTCTAGAATTTCAAACGGTCCACAATATTTGGATGCCAACTTGGAACAATTTCCCAACTTCAAGGAACTTATGTTGGCTTTCACCTTCAAGAAAACATGATCACCCACTTTAAAATCCCTGTGGGTTTTGCCTTTGTCAGAATAGCTTTTCTACCTATCTTGGGCAGCCTTCAAATTCTTCTTTATCTTTAACACTTTCTCTTCCATTTCCCTGAGAAAATCTGGCCTAATTATTTCTCTATCATCTGGGTTGTCCTAGCTTATTGGTGTGTTGCACTTTCTTCCATAAAGTGCCTCAAATGGGCTCATCTTCAGTGATGCTTGGTACCCATTGTTGTAAGCAAACTCTACCAAGTGTAGGTAGTCTTCCCATCTGGATGGTTTGTCCATCACATACATTCTTAACATGTCTTATATCACTTGATTTACTCTTTTTGTCTGTCCATCAGAATCAGGATGAGAGGTTGTCCTGAAGTTCAGGCTCGTTCCGAGCCCCTTGAATAATCATATCCAAAAATTCGAGGTAAATTTTGGGTCTCTGTCAGACACAATTGTCTTGGGAATACCGTGCAATCGTGCTACTTCCCTCATATAAATATCAACAACATTAGTTTCCTTGTGAGTAGTCTTCAATGGAATAAAATGGGAAGCTTTCGTAAGCTTATCCACCACCACCATGATGGAATCATATTGCTTGTTTGTTCTGGTTAATCCTATGATGAAATCCATTGTTACCACTTCCCACTTCCACTCAGGGATATTAATGGTTGTAGCAACCCAACTGGGTGTCTATGCTCAGCTTTGACCCTTTGACACTCCATACATCTGGCGATGTATTCTGCAATTTCTTTCTTCATGCCTAGTCAGTAGTAATGGATCTTGATTGCTGCCACTATTTTTTGATATCCAAAGTGCCCAACATAAGGCACATTATGCATCTCTTTCAAGATCATACTCCTCAATTCGTGAGAACTGGGTACATAATTTTTTTTCCTGTACATGATTATTCCATCAACTTCCAATCTATAATCTTCTATTTTCTGTAGCATCTTACCTTGTTGTAACTTTGTTACAATTTTCATGTACTGCAAATCTGCTTTTACAGCTTCCAATTTTTTTTCTTTAAGATCGTTTTGATACATGCCGATGGTTGTAGCATGTAGTTCATGCACTCTCCTGCTGAGTGCATCAACCACTTTGTTCTCCTTTCCTTTGATGTGTTTGATATCAAAGTAATACTCACAGAGGAATTCCAACCATCTGCTCTGTCTGGAATTTAAAGTAGGCTGATCAAACAAATATTTCAAACCATTATGGTATGTTCTCAGCTCAAACCTCTTTCCCATGAGGTAGTGTGTCCATTTCTTTAAGGCGTGTACTATGGCTGCCAACCCCAAATCTTGAGTGGCGTAGAGCCTTTCATGCTCTTTCAATTTGCTAGATTCAAAATATATCACAAACCCATTCTAGTTGATGACTCCACCCAATCCCTCTTTGCATGCGTCTGTGAAAACCACAAATTCTTCATCCGGATCTGCAATCTTCAAAATTGGAGCACTGGTTAATAACTGCTTCAATTGTTGGAAGCTCTTTTCACATTCTTATGTCCATTGAAATTTTACCCCTTTTCTTTGCAAGGAAGTGTTTGGGTGAGCAATCCTCAAAAATCGTGTAATGAATCTCCTGTAGTAGCCATCTAGAACCATGAAGGATCTTACTTTTGTCACATTCTTAGGTGTTTCCCACCATTTAACGACTTCAATCTTTTCAGGGTCTACTTCTATTCCCTCTTCAGATATTATATGTCCCAAATAGTGGATTCAATTTTGGAAAAATGAGTACTTTATCAACTTAGCAAATAGTTGGTGCTCTCTTAGCACCTGTAACACCATCCTCAATTGTTGCTCGTGCTCTTCCTCTGTCTTGGAATATACAAGGATTTCATCCAAAAAGACAATAACAATCTTGTCTAAATATTCTCGGAAAACACCATTCATTAAGCACATGAAAATAGTTGGTGCATTTGATAACCCAAATGGAACCACTGTGAACTCATAATGACCATACCTTGTCCTGAAGGTGGTCTTACTGATGTCTTCATCTTTAATCCTTACTTGATGGTATGCTGACATGAGATCTATCTTTGAAAATATCCTTCAACTGATCGAAGAGATCATCAATCCTTGGTAGATGATACTTGATCTTTATAGTTACTTTATTTAACTGCCTGAAGTCAATGCACAATCTCAATATCCCATCTTTCTTCTTCACAAATAACATTGGGGTACCCCAAGGTGACACACTTGGGAGTATGTACCCGTTCTTTAAAATTTCTTCAAGCTGCATTTGCATTTCTTTCAGTTCTAGTGTGCTCATCTGGTAGGGAGTCTTTGATACTGGAACTACCCCAGACATCGGATTTATAGAGAAATCAATATCTCTCTTTGGAGGTGGCCCTGGTATCTCCTTGAACACATCTTCAAAATATTTCAAGACTGCATGATCCTCCAATTTTGGCACCTTACCCTTAGGTGCTTCATCCATATGGGCTGCAAATATCTGGCAACCCTTCATGTAACACTTCTTTAGCTACATTGCTGAGATTTCTCGGACAAAAATTTCCTTGGGAATTTCTTGGACTACTCTCCGATTTCCTTCCTCATCCAAGAAAGTGAATGCCTTATTATAACAATCTAATATGGCAGGGTGTCGGTCCAACCAATCCATACCAATTAGGCAATCATATGATCCCAAAGGCAAGATGTTCAAATCTGCCTTAGTACCCAGTCCATTCATGCCTACTGGACATGATTTAACCAACTCAACAACCTTTCTCTTGGCTCCTATAGCTAGCTACACCAGCCAAGATTTCCCATGCTTGCTTCTTGGTAATTGAAATATTTCCACTACCTTAGGATCTATATAGTTATGGCTAGCCCCTGAATCAATTAAAATAGTAAAGCATGGTTATTGATCATACCTTCGACTTCAATCATGTGTGATTGAAACTCAACTTTCTTGTTGTCCAGGGCTGCATAGATTCTTGGTACTCTTCTGCCCATGTCCTCCACTGTTTCTGCTTGCTGAACATTGTGAACAAATCTCACCTTCTCCTTTATGTGAGGGAAATATCTATACTTATGATCTCCATTACAACCCAACATTGGATAGGTGTTTTCCTTGGCCTTTTCCCACCTACTTCAGACATCTTGGGCTCCCTCAAAGATGGCTTTCCTTGAGGAACATTTCTGAAAAATGGTGGCTTGCTCGCCTTCTGCCTCTGATCCTTCTTAAACTTCCTCTTGTCTTCCCAAGATCTTTGGAAAGTAGGCTTTCCCCTATGCTGATCATATAAACATTTTTCCTTCCTTATGGTTTCTTCCATAGTTTTAGGATCATCATACTAGATTTTGTCACTGATAAAAGATGGCAGCCCACTCAGATATCTCTGGATCTTGACTATCTCATCCTTAATGAAAGGGACATACTTCAACAACTCTATAAATCTCCTTTCATATTCATCTATAGTCATGATGCCCAATTTAAGTTCAAAGAACTCTTTCATCTTCTTGTCATAGTATCTCTTGGTTAAGTACATCTTTTCAAAATGTTTCTTGAATTCCTTCCATGTGACATCCTTCTCTCTGATGTGCTACACTTGCAAAAGTTGATCCCACCACATGGATGTCTTTCCTTTTAGCTGATAGATTGCAATTCTTCCTTCTACATGAGAGGAATAATTATGCAATTGGAAATATTTCTTCATGCCAAGTAGCCATGTCTCAGCCTCTTCATCTTTCTGGTCCTCTCCATCAAAAGTAGGAGGTTTGATCTTATTCATTTCACCCTTCAATTCATCCACTTCAGATCTCCTATGCTTTCTGGTAGGATATGGACTTGAACCATTGTGTGGCCTCCTTTTGGAATGCCTTTGGGAGTGTTGGTGATGTATGTTACTACTTCTTTCTCTTCTTTCCACATAAGGGGACATGTGGCTCCCTGATTTGTTGGATCCACTTTCCTTATCCAACTTATTTTAAATTCTCTCCAGGCTCCGCATTAACTTCATATTTAAGTCTTCCTGTTGTCGCTTGGATTTCTTAAGACTTTCGTTATCTGCCTAGTGAATTTGGACATCTTTTTGCAAATTTTTAATGATTTTCATCATGCTCACGACTTTATCTATTTCTTCTCCATGTCCATTGGAGTTTGTTCCTTCAAATCCAAAATGGACATCCATTCCTCTAACTTCATCCTCCAGACTATAAGTGTCATGTGCCTCCTCCATTTCTCTACACTATGTAACAATTTGGTTCGGTTCTGACAATTGTTAACTCAACAAAATGTGCAGTCAACCGAATTTTGTCAGGCTATTAGACTTAATAATTTTCCAGAATAACTTAAACAATCTGATTCGACAAAAGAATATCTAACTACATTTTCTGCGGGTCTTTGTTCGATCAAGAATCCCCACGGCTCTATCTCCGAGCCCTTTTATGTTCTACAATTCACTTTCGAGTGCTACCCCCTTTTTCTTCATCCCTTAATTCGCATGTGACCGCGACTGTGACCAAGTGCTAATAGTTGGTGCTTATCCGGATCCTTGAAACTTCGAGGCTTCGAAGCTTCAGAGGTTTCCCTTTTCACACATCACAAACATCCCAGAACATTGAACTGGCGAACTCGCGAAGGACGGTGGATATACGATCCACATTCCCTGTTCATGTCTACGGTGGATAGGAGCTCCGGGACTCTGGGATTCAGTGGTTTCCAAAGAACATCCCAACAAATATCCCAGAGTGTCGCATTGGTGAACTCGCAAAGTGGGGTGGATCAACGGTCCTCGGCTCCCCAACACCCAATGGCCGATATTTACCATAGAACTCCGAGCTTCGAGAGTTCCAGATTGTCCATACTCTCAATCCTTTCGGAGTGCCAAGTCTTCAAACTATTGCAGTTGTTTCCAAGTACAAAGTCATATGAAACCTGGAATGCCTAGGGGAGATCCATGCTACCGAGGGGACTTCTTGGCTACGGGACTTTGGAGCTTCAGGGTTCCGAGACTTCGGAGGATTTCTTCCTCCCACTCAATAATGAACCATTTCTTCTAGAGTGTCAAGTCCCCGAACCTTGGGATATGACACCACACGTCCCTTGTGACCAATGATGGAGATTAACTCCGACCTTCGGGCCTTCGGGAGTTCTCTACTCAATGCTAATTGTAACACCTTTCCTCTGGAGTACCAAGTCTCTAGACTTCATGATATAGCGTCATGCGTCTACTGGGGTCAAGTTATCATGGGCTCAGTCTAGTTAAATTATTCGGCAAGGTTTTAACTACTTTATGTATTCATCAAGGGCCCCAATACCCATGCTCGAGAGGAGTGCTACGTGGTGAAATACTAGAAGCAGAAACGTGGCCCAATATGACGGGTGTCACGTGTCATGTTCTAACTGGAATTTCTATCTTCCAAAGGTTCTTAACTCACTGACATGTGACACACATCCCATGTGTCCACGTCATCCCTGGTGACATCAGTTGGCCACGTCACTTCGGGACTTCGAGTTTCGAAAGATTTTACACTTGCACACTCCAATTCTCTCGAACACCGAACTCTGAATAAGCTGATCTTCTGACACACGTTTCCTTTTATGAACGGTTCGGATGAACTCCGGACTTTGGGACTTCGGGAGTTTTCTCCTTAACACACTTTGTTTCTCCTGAATGTCGAATTCCCGAACAAGCCAATCTGTCGACATGTGTTTCTTTTGACGAACGATTCAGATTAACTCTAGACTTCAGGACTTCGAGAGTTTTCACCTTAGCACACTTTGTTTCTCTTGAATGTCGAATTCCCGAACAAGCCAATCTGTCGACACATGTTTATTTTGACGAACAGTCCAAATTAAATCCAGACTTCGGGACTTTGGGAGTTTTCTCCTTATCACACTTTGTTTCTCCTGAATGCAGAATTTTCGAACAGCTGTGAAATCTATGACTCACAACCACCCACGTGCAAATATAACGACTGAGATTTCTTTTCACCACTATGCCTTACCTTTTTCTCTTGGATTGATCTAACGACTCTGATCTATCCTTGGTCAAATCCAATGGTAAACACCTCTCTCCGTATCTGCAGTCTAGATCCCCTCCGGGACTTCGAAACTTCAGGCTTCAACCCTTTTTTCTCTATAACACATAGACTTCACCGAATTCCAAAGGACTTGGAGGTTAACTCTCATGCACCTTTTTCAGTATCTGATGGTTGGAAAAAGTTGGTCTTTCCCCTGCGCAGATCTTACGCCCCAAATTTAAACCTTGTGGCCCAACATAACAGTTGTTGTGGCTTCTTTCTCTGTTGCCATTCCATAAACCATTATACCTCCTGAGCTTCATGACACAACCAAGGTATTCTCTTAGCACCCGTGGTCTCTAAACTTGAATTTTATCCATTTCGACAATAATTCCTTTCCGAAACTTTTGCTTCAACTTCCATTAACATGGCCCATCCAGGCTCAACGTTGAAACCATGGCTTTGATACCATTTTATAAAATCCTCGACCACCTAGGCTGGGCCATGCTACTCCAGAAAATGCTCTAATACCATTTTGTAACATCCCTGGCCTCCTAGGCTGAGCCATGTTACTCCAGATAACGCTCTGATACCATTTTGTAACATCCTCGACCTCGCAGGACGAGGCACTCTATCTTAGACATATCTCTTTTGCGGAAATATTCACATATAAACTTAACAGGAAATGAAAGAGATAATATGGAAACATACATGCAGCAAAACACATGATATTATTACAAGAATCATAGACATGCACTTAAATACATCATTTAACCATTAAGCACATAAAATATACTTATCTCTTAATTGAAATACACCAACTGCATGAAGACCTTCCACGAACCTCCCAGCCTTAGACCACGCTGCTCATCACTCTCAGCAGTGGGTCACCCTTGAGATGGGACTAAACTCCATCGAGCAAGGGATTCCTAGGCTAGGCAGTGACAATAGGAAGTTGCACAGTAAAACATGAAGGATTTCCTCGAAGAAGCCACTTACACCCGTAGCTCACAGACTCTCATTCCCCACATGCATGTCCCACCCCAGGAGTATACACCTTCACTGTCCCACAGTCCATCGACTGCTTCACCTCCCTTTCTGGGGCTTCAACAACAGGTCGGATCAGGAATTCTCATAGCTCTGTAGCTGCTACTGAACTCCCTCCAAGATAACTCACTTCCTCAACACACTCTCTTACCTAGAAAGAGTTTCTCATAGGCCTGACAACCCGCCTCTTCTATATACGGTCCTGACAACCTGCTTCTTCACTCATGCTCCTCAACACACGAGCATGGTGATGGAAAAAATAAAAATTGGACGTGGGAACAGTAATGACGAAACAATACACAGGAAACCCACAAGATACATGTGTAGCAAGGGTATCAATTCGAGCTTGTTGCAAAGGTTCATTTGGTTGGGGAATTTAAACAATGGTGTTCCAGGGTTCTCGTGTGTTTGTTGGGTGTGTTGGTGCAAAATGGAAAAAAGCCCCAAAAACAGTAATAATTCCCACTTATATTTTCATGTGGTTGGGCTGACACATGGCGCTCATGAAGCGCATCCCTCTCCACTTGGAGTTCGTTCCCTTTTCCCAAAGGAACTTAGGATATCAGGGTTTATTTCCCAACTTTATTATTTTCAAGAAATACATTATAATATTCCCTTAGGTTAAGCCTTCAAGCTTAGCCCCTTTCTCCTAGCCTCTCATCCCCCTTCCCTTACCCAGCCTAGTGGAGCTTAGTCCCCCATAACTCTTTCTTTGTGATCAGTATACACACAACGATGTTGTTATATTAATAATATGAATATTTACATGTATAGAACAAGCTCCTAGCCTTTAATATCTAGGCTCTCTGGCCTAATAAATACATAATCCTACTAGCTTATAATTACTTGGCTCACCAACCTACAAAACATGTTACATTCATAATTACAAATGGGGCTCATCCTTGGGTATTACATCATGTGCCTTTAAGTAACATCTAGTCTTAGTCCCATACATGAAACTGGATACTACCCCTGGTTGTCGTTTAACCTCATGGCCAAGAGGAATCCATGCTTTTATTAATAGATGTAAGGAATAATTTTATTAAAATAAATAACAAAAAATAGTACTCTACAAATTCAAGCTTCGTTGTGATTGTGGTAATTCAAGCTCGGTGATTTTATTCAAGTATATTGCGATGATCTAGGTTTTTGGTAATTCAAGATCAATGATTTAGTTCAAGATGATTGTGGTAAATGAATATCATGGTGATGATTCAATCTCAATTATTTAATTCAAACAAATAAGTAGTGATAAATAATTCAATATCGATAATTCAATTCAATCTCAATGATATAATTCAATCTTGGTAATTCAATTCAAGCTCAGTGATTTAATTCAAGCTTAGTAATTCACGAGAACGGGTAATAATTCAAGGTAATTCAATCTCAGTGTGCTAGGATATTTAGACACTTAGGAGTTAGTTAAGATCAACTTAGGTCTAATGTGTCATTAGGTAAAAGTGTGTTTCTTTAGTATGCATTAGTATGAATATGTAGTTAGGAAATATGATGGTCATGATATGTTCCCGACATAGAGTGATTTGACGGTTCATGTTCTCCTCGATCTTAACAACGACATTGATTCATGGCTTAGCACCCAATTGGTCCATGTTCTCTATTTAAAGAGAATGCAGGTTCATTTTCCGATGATCGATTGTGAGAAACTCTCTTGTAAATATCTCTATAATATTTTCTTTTGCATTAATAAATTGCTCCAAGTGGCCACATTGGCTAGGGCCGTGGATGTTTCCCTGTAGGGGTTTTACCATGTCAAAACATCGGTGTGTTGATCTTTGATCTGGTTGTGTGAGTGGTTACTGAAGGTGTTCATCCTCTATTCAAATACATTTGTTGTCGAAAATGATAATTTAATTCAAGAAAATTGTGGTAATTCAATATCATGTAGTAATTCAAGCTCAGTAATACAAGAAGATGAGTGCCTAATTCAAGCTCGATAATTCAAGAAGATAAGTGGTGATTCAAGATCCATGATTTAATTCAACCAGACTTTAGTGATATGAGGATGTGTAGACTATGGTGATAAAAGTACCATGAAACATAAACTTGAGTGAGAAAGGAAGTATGCATAAAACTTGGTGGTCTACAATGATTGTGGTGATTTAATCAAGTTTTGTTTTTTCTACCATTCAAACTCTGTGATGAATTAGGTGTACAAGTTCCTTATGTAATTCTTGTTTATTTCATTTACTTTCCAACATGAGAATTCACCACATATACCAAAACCTCTCAAGGGGAGGCCTAGCAAAGTAACACTATATAATCTTTATGAACATATAGAATCATTAGAAAAACATAGAGAAGAGAGTGAATCCAAACTTCAAACAAAGTTAGAAGCAATGCTTGATAATAAGTTTAGATCCTTAGAAAACAAGATTTAGACATAGATAGACAATAGAATATTAGGATTGGATACTTGGTTGTAGAAAATCGAGGTTAGATTACAATAAATGGAAAAACAAATCCAAGAAAAGAAACAATCAACCCAAGAATGAAAGGTCGAAGAAAATTGTGATTTGAGGGACACGATTAAATATCTAGAAGAAAACATAATCGACAATTTAGTCCTAAATAGTTTAGAAAGTAAATTTTATATCAAACCCATCAAAGAGGAAATGAATAACCTCATAAATTTAGACCATGAACATAACAAAAGATCCTTGAACCTTATAATTTTATTACAAAAGAGAAGAAAGATGAGGACACACAAGCAATAGTCAAAGAAGAACTAAAAAATAAATCACAAATTTAAACAACTTGCCTCATAGAAGCAAAGAGATTGGGAAAAATAATTGAACATAAAAATAGGTTGATTCATGTTAAGGTAAAATATGATGACCATAAATATGGCATACTCAGTAAAACTCTAAGCTTAAAAAGGTTAAGAATATTTATAAATGAAAACCTCATTAGAAAAGATCAAGTTGAATTAAGGAAGGAAGTTCAAAAGGTAAAAGAAGACCAGAAATAAGGAAAATGGGAAATAATTAGGAATAAAAAAATTATTATTAGGGATAGAGACCAAAAAGATAATAATAAATAGGAATTTGGGGGACTCCGAATCCTTCTTGGAATTGGTGTGGCTTTCCATGGATAAAAGGGCCTATGTTGAAAGGGATCCTGAGTGAAATTGATATTATTTTTCTAGTTGAAACTTGGGAGCGTGAACAATCTACGGTCCCTAACATAGAAGGATCTATATTGTGGTTGGCATGGAACAAGAAATCCTCCCTCAAAGGGATTGGAGGCATATATTGTTACATAAAATGAACATTTAGCCTCACATTCAGCTTCGTAAAAAATACTCTCCAATCGATACATATCGATATAGATTTCAAATATCAATGCTAAGAAGATTTACATAGCAATATGCTATTTTGCACCTATTGATTCTACATTTTATAAGAAAAAAAATCTACAAAAAAATTGTCCTTACAAAATATTAGAACAAGATATCTATAGTATGATAAATGAAGGTAGTATCCTCTTTCTAAGAGACTTTAATGCTAGAAATACAACTAACCAAACCATTCTTTTAAGCAACGATTCCAACCCTAATCATTTATGGCTAGATTAAGACCTTGTTTTAACTAAGAGATACAAAAGAAACTCTGAAGACTTGAATGAGAATTTTTTTGGTACCAATGATTTGGATTGTATCATTATATAATTCATCATCTATCTTGGTACTTTCTGGATGGAAAAAATATGAGGAATCGACTTGTAATTCCATTTCAACGATAGGTCCTAGTTTGGAAAATTGGGGCAAAAAATTGTCTAAAATATTCTAGAGACATTTAGATGCATAAAATGGAATGTTTTTGGTATAAAATGTTATTTGGAAGAAGATTCCATATTCTACACACTGATACCTTTCCATTGGTGCAAGAATTGCCTCAATCAGAGTTAGTATGCTAAATTTATGCCTCTCGCAAGTTGACCTACTATGTTGACCACCATGGTAAGAGTGGATTCCACGTCATCCCCCATTACTAAAATGTATAGGGATAGACACATGTGGAATTTCAAGAAGATTCTAGAAGGTCCAAACCTTCTCACTAATTGAGGGTTGAGGAAGTCAAAACCCTAAACCTAGGCGACTATCATGATATGTTAAATACCAAGTTGTTAGGAGGAGAAGGGGTTCCATTATTTAGTATTGTACTTGTTTCACAACTGAGAAAGACATTGGGAGTGGTATAGGGAAATTTTTAGGGGCTAAATTCCTCCAATGAACTAATTTTCAATGCTTTTTCCCCAAAAAAAATATTCTTCCATTTTTTCTAAAAACTATTCTCCCAGATTCTATAGGATAAAAGTATTTAACCATAAATATCACCAAAAATTTATAGAACTATATAAAATAATTAGAAATTTGAATATTTTTACAAGAAAATCCCTAAACATTTTAGAGTTTGCATATTAAAGACCAATAATATTCGCAAAGGTTTCTACAATTTGAGATAAATTTTCATCCTTAAAATTATCCCTGGAGTGGAATTTTGAGATCATAATAGAAGAGGAAGATTTTGTATCATCCTTTAAGGCCATAGTGTCATAGGAAAATCTATAGCGAGTGCCCATTCCTTTGGATTTTCATTTTGATAACTGAAGCGAAGAGAGCAGAGCATAGGCCTCACCTTCGAGATAGGTTTTCTCCCATTTTGGGTTTCCCAGGGTAATTCTTGTGTTTATTTGTGTGGGTGGTGTTCTTTCATTTTCCTATTATTTTATTTTCATATTTCAATTATTTTCTACTAAAAAAAATAGAGCATTAGCTAGAGATAACAAAAATGATATTTAAGGAAATAAACTAGCATAATAAAGATTTCAGTATATTAGAAGATCTATTGTGACAAACTAATCTAGTGGAACCGATAGTTTATAGATCATATTGGAATCAGAGCCAAGTTTCTTTGGGGTATTTGTGGAAAGTTGAAAGATCTGGGAATTGTCTTAAGAAGAAAGTCGTAGAACCCTAGCCATGGAAGATGAGTTTGTTCACAACAAACCTTGAGATCTAGCATAAGAGATATTTGTGAGGTTGGAGGAGAAAGTCATTGATATCTATCACAACATGACCCTCTTCATGGAAGATCTAACAAACAATATCAGACCATTTGGGGAGGTCAGAGGCTCTAACTCGGGGATCAAATCATAGGGGAAATCAAGAGATAATGAAGAACCATAAAAGGAGTCGAGGAAAGAGCATCCAAGTTCTCATGTCATTACCCCTTCACCGCATTTATTTAAAATGGAAGTGAAAGTGGATATCAAGCCATACCAAGGTGAGATCGATGAAATAAATTTGAATCATTGGTTGCAACAATTAGAGCTCTATTTTAGTGTTCACAATATATATATATATATATATGAACAAAAGATTTCATTTTCTTGATTGAAGTTAGAGGGCCATGCATTAACCTCGTGGGAAAGATACACATAGTCACTTAGGCTAGAGGAGGATCTTCTAGTAACTAAGAGGGAGTATTTTAAAACCCTCACTAAGTCCCAATTCTACCATATTGGGTATGTAGAGGACCAATGGATTTGTTGGAATTACTTCAGGAAAAGCCAATGGAAAAGTGTGTACGAGTACACCACCAAATTTTGAAAGATGGCTACCATGTTGGGTATCTCTCCCAGAACCTAGATCTACTCCTCAAGTATCGGGGGGGGGTCTACATAGTCATTTGTGAAATAAATTGATGCTCTTCAAGTCCAAGACATTTGATGAGGTTGTGTGAAAGAACAATATATGGAAAATATAGGCCATAAGAAAAGACATCTAGTGGTTCAAAACAAAAAGAAAACCAAGACACTTCCAAGGAAAGAAAGAAGAATTGGAACGGAAAAGAAAAGAAGACAATAACCACTACACATTAGTGCAAGAATCCAAGTAACCATTATAACCATTGCAATATCGATGGTCACACTAAGGAAAAGTGTTGGAAACTACATCTAGAGTTGAAACCTAAGAAATGTAAGAAGGATGCCAAGAAGAAAAACATTCAAACCACAAATTTAAGTAATTAGGTAGAGAGAAACTTAGATGCCGATGAGAATATTTTTTTCACTTCAATGTAGAAGGAGGTGAATCTAAGTAGCCTTCATCACCACAAGGAAGAGAAGGAGATGAAAAAAATCTTCCATATCAAGATCTAGGTCAAGAAGATCAAGTTTTAATTTTGGTTCACAGGCCAATCTCATAGTAGTCGATCTAGTCCATAAGCTTGGCTTGGAGGTTCATGATAATCCAAGCCCATACCCATTAGGGTGGGTGAACAAGGATGTAGAAATCAAGGCTACAAAAAAATGTAAGATCAAATTTTCTTTAAGTGTAGATTTTATTAATGAAGTGGAATTATATGTAGTACCCCTTGACGTGTGTGGAGTAGTGTTTGGAATCCCCTACATGCATATGAGGGATGAAATCTTCATGAAGAAAGAAAACTTGTACTACCTGATCAAGGATGGGAATTCTTCCATCATCAATGCACATAAAAGTAAATAAAAAATCTCACAAGTGTCAACCAAGCCAAAAAGTTGATTAGTTCAAGTAAGAAGTATGTTTTTCTTTTCTTATGAGAGAATTAGCCAGGTGATGAATTAGTATGAGTAAAGGCATATTTGGAAGGATGTACTAAAGAGGAAAAACATCAATTGGAGGAGTTTCTATAGTCATATAGAGGAGTGTTACAAGAGCCTAAAGGGATACCACCTTAGAGGGAAATTGATCATGATATATAGTTGTTTCCTGACTCCCCATTACCCAATATTGGGTTGTATAGATAGTCTGTTCTGGAAGCAAATGAAGTGAAGAAACAGTTGCCGCAACTACTGGAGCAGAGACTAATTCAACCAATCACCTCACCTTGTGGGTCACCTATTATCATCTTACCCAAGAAGGATGGGACTTGGCAGATGCATATCGACTATATAGATTTGAATAATATTGCACTCAAGAATTTGTACCATTTTCCCAAAATCAATGATTTGTTAGACCAATTGCAACATGCTAAGTCTTTTACCAAGTTGGATCTTAAATTGATATACCACTAGGTATGTTTCAAATACGAAGACACTTGGAAGACTGCCTTTAAGACAATGCAAGGTTTGTATGAATGGTTGGTCATGCCATTTGGTTTATGTAATGCACGAACTACATTTAAGATATTTATGAATCTTGTATTACACCCATATTTAGATTCATTTGTCATGGTGTATTTGGATGATGAATTGGTTTATAACTATACCCGGGAGGAGCACATATCACATCTCATGCAGGTGTTAAAGACTCTAAAAAAGAACTAACTGCTAGCTAACCTCAAGAAATGTGAGTTTTCTCAACAATCATTGTTGTGTTTGGGGTATGTGATCGGTGGAGGGGAGCTCAATATAGATCTCAAAAAGATGGAGGCCATCACAAAATGGCTAGTTCCTATTAATATCACTGAAGTTAGGAGATATTTTGGGAAACAAAGTACCTATGGAAGTTCATAGAATCCTTTTCAGTAGTAGTTTCACCACTCGATGCCATAACAACGAGCAGTAAGAGATTCTAGTGGGGAAATAATCAACATAAATATTTCGTTGAGATAAAATGAAAGATTAATCAAGCACCAATTCTTGCATTACCTAGCTTGGAAAATCCTTTTGAAGTGGAGACAGATACAAGTGGGTATGCTATGGGATCAATTTTGATGCAAGGAGATAAGTTGGTATGCTATCATTCTAAAATGTTTCATGGAGGAGTCTTAAACTACCCTGCCTATGATAAGGAACTCTATGCCCTGGTTCAAGTTGTTAAGAAGTTGAAACATTATTCAATGGGAAAATAAATGATTATCCAAATAGATCACTAGATCACTAGCCACTGAAGTATTTGCATGCCTAAAGTAAGCTTCAACAAACTAGACATTACAAGTGGATGGGGTTTTTGCAGTAGTTTCATCTAGTCATCAAGTATAACAAGGGACATAATAATAAGTTGACAAACATGCTTTCAAGGCCACCCACATCCAATATTACATCTTTGGGAAATCTTGTGCACATGGATCCTTTAAACCATAATGCATACACATTGGATGAGGACTTCAAAGGGGTGTTTTAGCAGCTACAGGGCCAAATTAAAGTAGAAGAAGGTGACAATGAGGATAACTATCCTCTCCAGAATGGATTACTCTATAAGCTAGACAAGCTCTGTGTTCCTAAAGGTGAAATATTGTAGCTCAATAGAGAGGCTCACACCTCCAAAGTTGTAAGGAATTTTGGTGTGGGAAAACAATTGCTAGCTTACAAAGGTATGTCTACTAGCCCAAATGAAATAATATGTAGCACAATATATTAGAGGATGCATACTTTTTTGTACCAGCAAGTCCAACGATAGAAACCAAGGTCTATACCATCCCTTACATGTACCCACTCGACCTTGGGAAATTATTTCCATGGATTTTATGGGAGGTTTACCAACAACTAGGAAGGGACATGACTATTCATTTGTGGTGGTTGACATGTTCAACAATATGTGCATTCTTATACCTTGTAAAAATGCCATAAAATGACAAGAAGAAATAAACATGTTCTTTAAACAGGTCTAGGTTCAATTTGGGATACCAAGGAGCATCATCTCGAACGGGGATACCGGATTTCTCAGTGCCTTTTGGACCAAAATTTGGGAGAAGATGGACACTAAGTTGAAGAGATATACAACATTCAATCCATAGAAATATGGGAAGACAAAAGTAGTCAATAAGACTTTGGTGCAAATTTTGAGGGGTTATAATTAGAAGAATCTGAAGACCTGGGGTGAAAATATGATCTATATTCAACACTCTTATAACAGAGCAGTCCACACTTCTACTGGTAAGTCTGCTTTTGAAATTTTCTTTTGATATTTTCCACCTTCTCCCTTGGATGTTGTTTATGGACAACAAGGAGGAGTGAGAGAAGACATCACAGGAGAAGCATTGGAAGTAGAGAATTTTTTTGAAAAGATTAGAAAGACCCATTTGCAAGTAGAAGAGATGTTGAAGAAGTCATAGGAAAATTATAATGCCAGACATGATCAACATGAAACCAAGAAGTCATTCAAAGTGGGAGACAAATTTTGGTTCCAGTTGAAGAAGGAAAGGCCATAGGGTCCTGGTAAGAAGATCAACGCTCTTCTATATGGCCCTTTTGAAGTATTGGAGAAGGTGGGAGATAACTTTACAAACTCGGTCTACCCCCATACATTCACATTTACTTAGTAGTGAATGTGGAGAATTTGAAACTCTATGAACCTTTCATGTTGGATCAAGAGGAGGCACAAGTCCTACCTACCATAGAGGACTTACCACCAGATTCTTAGGTAGAGTTGGAAGAGGACACAATTTTGTAGAGGAATTCCAAAAATACAAGACATGGGCAGCTTGACCTTTGACAAATTAGGTTGAAAGAAAAATGGTACTCTAGAAATAAGGTAGAGGAAAAGTTTCCTCGCCTCATTCAGTAAATATTTTGGGGACCAAAATCCTCCCTAAATGGGTAGGTATGATCTAGATTAGATCATTATATAAATTTTCATCTAACTTGGTACTTTTTTGGGGGGGGAGGGAATTGGAGGAATCGAATTCTAGGGCCATTTTAGCAACAGGTCCCAATTTGGAAAAATGGAGTCATAAATTGTTTGAAATATTCCAAATCCATTTTGAGGCATGAAACAAAAAATTTTGGGGGCCTAAAATACTATTTGATAGAAGATTCCATATTTTTCACACCAATACCTTTCCAACTATGCAAGAATCACCTTAATCAGAGTTTGTATTTGAAATGTATACCTCTCACAAGTTGACCTACTGTGTTGACCACCATGGTATGAGTGTATGCCACGTCATCCCCCATTACTCAAACATATGGGGCTAGCCACATGTGGAATTTCAAGAAGATTCTAGAAGGTCCAAACCTTATCACTAATTGATGGTTGAGGAAGTCAAAACCCTAACCTTAGACAATTGTCGAGCTATGTTAAATACATGACGCTAGGAGGAGAAGGGGTTCCATTATTTAGTATTGTACTCGCTCCATAGCTGAGAAAAACATTTAGGAGTGGTATTTTGAGATAACAATAGAGGAATATTAGGTAGCATCCTTTCAAGCCACAATGTTATAGGAAACTCCATAATGAGTGCCCATTCCTTTGTATTTGCATTTTGATAGCTAAAGTGAAGAGAGTAGAGAATAGGCCTCACCTTTGAGCTAAGTTTTCTATTGTATTAGGTTTCCCAGGGAAAATCTTGTGTTTATTTGTGTGGGTTCTTTCATTTGCATGTTCTTTTGCTTTTGTATTTCATTTATTTTCCATAGTTAAACAGATCAATATCTAGAGATAACAACTCTAAGATCTAAGGAAATAAATTGGCATAATAAATATTTCAGTATATTATAAGATCTATTGTGACGAACTATTCCAATGGAATATCCATGACAATTTACATATCAACCGAGCTAATCAATCTCTATAGTTCTCAAGATCTAATAATTTGCAATGGTCTAATGAAGTGGAAAAAATCTAACCGGATAACTTGTATTCACGGGTTGTGCAGCAGTGTCATGGATTATGTGATATAAGATATCCATGTATACAACCAAATAGTAAAATTTGACCTTTTAAATGATCATGAGCGTAATTTTGATCATAGACCTTTAACCTTAACTCCAAACTTTGTCTTGCGCAAAAGCCCCATTGAAGAGAATTATGATAATCAAAGGCATTTGTTTTTTGACAAAAATAAAGCTTATATTTTCCTAAAGGATTTAAATAGTGAATTAAATCTCCTATTATATAAGAACAATATTGGAGAACTCTATCATAATTTTATGAAAACCCTCTCTACTTTCATTGAAAAATTATCTATCAAGGTGTTATGTAAAAAGAAAAATAGAATAACAAACCCTTGGTATGATAACAAATGTAAAATTGCTATAAAAGGCATTAGTGATGCTCCTAATGGGTCCTTAAAATTTGATAAGATCAATACACACAAAGCCCTAATTAAAAGGAAAAAAAGGTACTATATAAATGGAAAGCAAGATAAGTTTTTTCACCTATCTAAGTGTTGGTGTTGCATGCACACACCAACTTCCCAATTTTCTTCTCTTGTCGTCTCTTTAAGAAAAGAAATTGGGTCCCCCTCCAAATATTCCTACTGAAACCCTCATGGTCTCTCCTTCATGTGGATTGCCAAACCCGAGTTTTCCTCCCACTCTTCTTGATTTACCATTTCCGTTTTCTCCTCAGATCACTTCGACCCGTCGATCCACACTTCAATGAGTTCCCTTTTCCTGCAATGATACATAACGTACTAGCAAATGAATTATTCCTTCTACCTACACATTGTCGCGCCATTGATTTCTTCATCGACACATAGACCATGTTAATTCGAAATTGGATGATGCATTAGTGTGCTTCTGCTAAAACTCACTGACACATCAGTGATGTTCACGTGATTATCTTTGCCACACACACACCTTTCACCGTCTGACTTCCTTCTACTTTCACCGATGCATTGCATATCAACAGCGTGCCTCCCTTTCGTTTCGATACACAACATATCGACAATGATATTCTCTCCCTCGTTGATGCGCTTCTTATTGATAAGCTCCCCTCTCCTGTCGTCTATGTGCCAATAGAAGGATGTCAATCCCTTGTTGCCATTGAACGTGCAATGACATTCTCTCTCGCCAATGTTGACTGAGTCAGCCAGGCACACCATTGTCTGGAGGCCTATCTTATCCTCCTCCTAGCTCAGAGCCTTCTTGTTGTGTCATCAGTCGGTCTCCTACCATTTCCAATGGTGAAGCTTCCCATGCCTAATCTGATAAATGATGATTGTTACCCACCACGCCTAATTTGCTTCATAATCATAGCGATAATCAAACATGTTTGTGTCACCAACATCTTTAATCACACATGCCATACTATCTTGTTTACTTTGATTTTCTTGATTTTATGACTAAATATTGATTGTGAAAGTACCATCTAGCGTCACATGAGTTAACCATAACCCCT
Source organism: Picea engelmannii (assembly GCA_009831015.1). Classification (NCBI taxonomy): domain Eukaryota; kingdom Viridiplantae; phylum Streptophyta; class Pinopsida; order Pinales; family Pinaceae; genus Picea; species Picea engelmannii. The sequence goes on from ML821948.1 coordinate 186,047, forward strand.
GTTGGTATTGCATTGTCTCTGTAACGCATCTCGGAAGAAATTTGGTCCTTTAGGCTCCTAGACAATACTAAGCGCTCCTAACATCAATTGGTTGTTTTTGCGGGTTTATAATTCCATGCTATTGACACATCACCACAACGTTAATATATAAACTAAGACCCTATATATCAAAGATGATATATCGATTGACGAAACCTAATTTGGTCGAAGTATCAATGAAAGCAAGACCGACCATTAAAAAATGCCTTTGAGCACAATTTTTCGTTGTTCGTCAAAGAAAATTTTTATTCCTGGAACTAGGTCAATCATATGGTCTCCGTCGTTGTGATTCCAATGCAACTTATAGAAGCGAAATGCGATGCCTAGAAGTGCCAAAACAAATCGCCTATGGTTTCTTGCCCGAACCAACCTTGTGTGTCGTTACACGAACGAGATTCAACACAAAAGATGGTACTCCAATCCGACTTTGTATGAGCAAGTTATGAAGTTTTAAAGATTCCTCCGATAATGTTAATGTTAACATTAAATTCATAGCCTAGGTTTTTAGCCTCCGCACGAAATCGATTCGGGCAAGATGTTTGTCTTACGCACAAGGTGTTGAAGTTCAATATGTTGGATCTAAATGCTTGAAACCCCATTTATTTGAGTTAAGTTTTTAACTATTATATATTTGAATTTATAATAATTTAAATTTAAAATGTTTAAATTTTAATTTCTTTTAAATATATAACAGTTAAAAGAAAGATTCACAGCAAAGGGTAAAAAAAAATCAAATATTGAAATCAGTGTTAAATACTCATAGGAGGAAATAAGA
>ML821949.1:0-17432 GCA_009831015.1 Picea engelmannii
TCTCTAAGACTTCTTCTTCTTTCCTTCTAGTATGATCTCTTTCAGTCCAAGGTTTTCCTAGTAACATAGCAAATGGAGCGTTGTTCTCAATAAATTTAAAAACTTCAAATTCTTCCTCTGTCGAAGTTCCATGAGCACTCATAGATATTTGGGTAAGTCTTCCACATAGGGTTATCAATTTTCCTCTAAATAATCCTATTCCTCCCAATGAAGGAATAATAGCAGGCTCCCCTAAAAGTTCCCAAGTTCTTTCTGTCATGATATTCACCTGTGTTTCCTCATCCAGAACATAGTCAACGTCGAAGTCTCCTATTCTTTCTTCAATGCACTCTTTTTCTTTGAATATCTCTGATAAGCTGATATGTCTATCGTCATTCATGGTTTCTTCCATCTGTAGCAATACTTTCTCTGATTCTTTCTGGGGCTCTGTCATAATTTAAGTTTCTAGATCTACCTTAGGGATTTCTTGGTTCATATTCATTCTTTCAACCTTAGCAATCATTCTAGGGAAATCCAATACTTCATGGTCCATGGCTTTGCAACAGAGGCAACTAGGTCTTCTACCAGGGCATTCCTTAGCCAGATGTCTTGGTCTTCTGCAACTGTAACAAAGGGTTAATCCTCTCTTTCTTTTAAATTATCCCCAACCTTTCCTGTACTGCACGCTAGGATCATGGTAGCTAACCCGCAACAAATTATTTCTAGGATCCTGCATCCATTTGTTATTCCAAACATTTTTTCTATGCATAGGTATAACATATCTTTCACTATTGTTATCAGATCTACTAATATCAAATATTCTTCATCTATCAGTGCCCTAGTTTTCAGGCTAGGACAGAATCTATCAACCATACCTAGATCCATACTTTAGAAACCAAAATTTCCACTAATCTTACTTTCAACAGAGCACAAAGCTTCCAGATCTAAAAAAATTCACTGTTCTTACCTTTATCAGAGCACAAAGTGTTCGGATATTACCTCTTTTCTTCATATCAGACTTCTTTTCTTAGCACAGAGCTTCACAAAATGAGTAGAATATTGTGGACTAGAGAAATAGATCTACGCACAGAGATTCTTGGCACAGGGACAGACCCAAGGTTCAATGCTACAACAACACACCAACAAAGCCCTAACTATCGATCCTTTCGGAAACACCTGCGAAGAAGATGAAGTCTCACCCGAGGTAGAGGCAGGGGTGGTTGCAGGACTCAGATGTCTGCAACCTTAGTTGGGACACAGATCTGTGATTCTAACACTTAACAGAGCACTCAACAGTTAACATCCATTAATATCCAGTTGTTAGTTACAATGTAGTTAAACCCTAATTATAGAATATCACAGTATTCATTTAGATATAATGTATTTAAGCACTAAGCATATGCACATAAGTCATATCTAACATCCATCCATATCATTAAGAACTAAGCATCAACAGATCTATCTATCATTCATCTGTTTTAAATCACTAAGCAAGTAAACACATAGACACATCAATACATTGCACAAAACATAGAAACATAGCATGTACGTGGTTCACCCCTACCTTGGGGATAATTCCACCAACTCTTCTCTTCTTTATTATATTTGTTCAAGATTCTTACAGGAACATAGCATCCAAGTCCTACTCCGCAGAAGATAGGAGATCTGCGTGCACTCCGCCAGATCCTCCTTCTTCTAGCTAGGGTACAACACCAAGCCTTCACATAGCCTATTATAGTTACTTGAAATAGTCTTGCAAGACTTACAAAGTATGCACAAAGAATTTACAACTCTTGATCACATAGATCAAACACCAACACTTATCACTTTTGATCACATAGATCAAACTCTAGCACTTAGCACATCGGTCTCTTCTTACAACTGACTCTTCATTACATCACCTAGATACTTATTTATACATTACAAAATAGGCATAATAATGGATAAACCCATGGGCCGACATCCCCATACCCATTACATAATTTTGAATCCCAAAAAGGGCCCTAAAATGGACCGAGATCCCATGATCTTTGCTTTGTCTTGCACTCTGCCTTCGATAGCCTATCGAAGTCCCAAAAATAGGTCAAACCTGACCAAGGATCCTCAAAAATTGGTCAAGGGCCAACAATTCTATTGTGCTTATAACTTCTCTCCAATATCCATCAGATAATTTTTCTTCATTGAGCATAGTCTTTGCAGCTTTCTGGATAGAGATCTCTCCTTTTTTTTATTTTGAGAAAGAGTTTCAATGCACCATTAAAATAGGATTGAAATATTTCTGACATAATTATTACTCAATTCTTCTTGTCATTCTACTATTAGAGATTCATCATCAATGTCATTATTATGTGCACCAGAAGTTTTTTTATCCTTGTCTTGAGAATATTCCTTATTAGAAGTTTCACCCACCAAACTCCTATTATAAACTTCATTAATTTTAGGAGCAATATATTCATCATCTTTCTTGTTTGGTACTTCAGATTTTCTTTTCCATGTCTTATTTACTCTTCTTGTCATATTGTGTGAATCATTTCTTATTGACTATCTTTTTGAGTTCCAACAAACATGGGCTTTGTGGCCATATCCATCACAATTGTAGCATCTCATAGTGTAACAATGTGTAGAAATATGTCCAACAAGATTGTAGTTCCAACATCTTATATTGTTGTTGAATCTACCAATTTGTTTTCTTCCATGATGCCTACAATCCAAGGCTTTATGACCAAATTCATTACAAGAAAAACAATAACCATTAAAGACACTCGCACACTTCCTTTGATTCATCCATGAAGATGTCTCTCTTCTAATTTTACTTTGAGGTGTATGAGTAGCTTCATGATGTCTTCCTTGATTTTATCTTCTAAATATTGTAATGTTTCATTCATTCCTTGAACATGAAGGACCTACGTTATACCTGCTTTCCATTTTTATAGATGAAGGACTTACATCGGGTTTCTTAGGATCACTAATTTCTTCCTTGTTGTAGCCAAGACCGGATTTTTCATTTGGTGATCTATGACTATCCAATATCTCATCTAATATCATAGAGTTATTCAAGAACTTGACTTAGGTGTTTGACTTCTCAACCTTCTTTCTAAGATTCACAACTTTTGCTTCCAACTTATGACATGATTCTTCCCTTTTGTTCAAATGGTTCCTCACTACCTCCTCTCTTCTTTTGGTTTCTTCAAGTTGGGTATTCATATTGACATTTCTTTCTCTTAGTTATTTTAGATCTGCGAGGATTCTGCTAAGTTCATCATCTTCCTTATTTTCTTCTCTTACTTGACTGATTTCATCCTTTAATTTCTAAATCTCCTCTTCTTTTTCTTCTAGCTGAATATTTTGCTCAGATGTGATTTTTTCATTGTCTTTGAGCATTTCCTTTATTTCCAAGAAATTATTTTGACTCTTTTCAAGAAATTCTTTAGAGTAGTCATGAAGAAAACTATAGTCTGAATAACCATGGTGATAGTGGTATTCATAAAGGCTCCAATCAACTTTATGTTTGACCTTAGATAGTTCTTCTTCTACTTATTTCATGGGATAAATGCTAGCATAACATTCTTCTATTGTATCTAAATCTTCTTCTTTACTTGTAGGGGAGATTTTAATATCAACATTATTGCAATCGAAAGATTGTGGAGAGTCTTTACCTTTATTGATGGCTGAGACTTCCTCTTCATCCTTGATAGGAATGTCTTCTGTGTCTTCTCTTTTGATTTGATACATCTTCATGGGAGGAGGAGAAGATTATTTGGAGGTATCATCACAACACATGTCATCTTCAACATCCATCTTAGTAATAGGACTTCAACCTTTAACCATGTGTACTTGTTCATATTCAAGGCCAAATTCATTGGAAGGAATTCTTTGTAGACTGAGAACTTTATCAAGGGCTTCAATCCCTTTGTTGATTTTTTCAACAATCTTAAGTTGATCCTTTAGTTGTTTACACCTTTTTTTATATTTTCTCAGATCATACAAAGAACAATCAGGATCATCTTCAAGATTGAATTTTTCTTCAATGTTTGAGTATTCTTCAAAAGTATCTTCATCACTAGAATTGTTTTAGACTGAACTTTGTTCTGATTGAAATTATTCATTAGAATTTTATTATGAGTAGAGGTCTTTCATCTTGTCCCAAAGTTCCTTTGCAGAATTACATTCACCTATATTCTCTTTGACATCATTAGGTAATCCATCAAGGATTGTACTCATTGCCATTGAGTTACTTTTCTTTGATTTATTTTGAGATGGAGTCCTTACTTTGCTTGGTGGGGAGTAATCAGTGATCACTGAATTCCATACATCATGTCCCAGTGCCTTTAGATGAATTTCCATTCCTGTACTCCAAAATATGTATTCTTCTTTTCCAGGTATTGGAGTTCCATTCTTAGTGTAAATATTTTTTCCATCCATGTGTGCTTAATTTGATCTTCCTTTCAGTTTGTTAAACTGTTCTTAAAGGAACCTCGCTCTGATACCAATCGATGGAATATATCAATTGTGCCTAATTTTTCTTATTAATTCCTTCAATATTAATCACAGACAATAATTATTCAATTAAGAAATATATGACGAACAAAAAACCCTTATGAACACAAGATTTTATCATGGAACCCAATAGGGAAAACCACCAACACTTTTATATTAACTGCAAAATTCATTTTCTTACAAGTTACATAGAAGGAAGATGTTCTTCCTTTTCGACCAACACCAACTAATCAGGATGCACCCACGCCCTTGTTCACCAGCACCAAATGGTAGGAGGCTACGACCCCTTGTTTAGTCAGCTACAACTAACAAGGAAGCACCAACTCCCCTTGTTCACCAGCACCAACTGGTAGGAGGCCACGACCCCCTATTTAGCCAACTATAACTGACAAGGAAGAACCAACTCCCCTTGTTCACTAGCACCAACTGGTAGGAGGCTATGATCCCCTGTTTAGTTATCTACAACTGAAAAGGAAGAACCTACTCCCTTGTAAGCTCCAACCTTCCCTTGCACCACCCAACCACCCTTATTTTATAATTCAATTCAATCTCTTCTTCTCTTCATTGAATTTGACTCATGCAACCATTGTTGTACTTTCTACTTGTCTGCTGCAACCTTTGTTTGTATGGTTATCTCATTATCTACAATCAAAATTTATATTTTTCTTTCTAGCTTCTATGCCAAATTGCATAACTTCTTCTTTGTCTTCTTCTGTTCTTGATCTTCAATAAGACATTGACAGGCCCATTAGAACCAACAATTCTTCTTCTTGAACTCTGATTTTGTTTTGATATTCTTATCTGAACTGTAGAGACACTTTCTTCTTACCATTCTTTCTTGTTTATATATTCTTCAAAATGGAATGAGTGTGATACACCATGTCCTTTGTTTGGACCATCACACCTTTTCATCTAACTTAACCATAATCACAGTTTATTATTATTGTTACCATGAAGTATTTTCATAAATTGATCATAGATATGGATCAATTTCATTTTTTAACTCGACCCCGAATCTCTGCAATTATTTCAGAAACTGAGTTTTGTAGAGGCGCTTCGTTCAAACCATTACATATGACTAATAATGCATAACCACAAGATTATTAACTTTATCAACACAATATCTTTTGCCTTTATATAGTTTATTCCATATGACCAACGATGGTGACTCACCGCTAGGCCAAACGAGTGCTTGAGAGGTTATCAAAATCAACGGTCACGATTTAATCTCTCGGTGAAATGGATGAATGTCGGGACTTTGAGACTTCTCTCTTCAGTATTTTGGGATTTTTTCCTTTCAAATCTTCCGAATATGATTGCACTAAACAGATCAGATGGTTCATGTTTATTTCAAGAAACCAGATCAATGGTTAGATTTGATCCTTACACTTATCCTTTCACTGCTTAATCCAAAGGTTGGGACTTAATCAAACATTGAGATGGATGACCACCATTTAATTCGGGACTATCCTTCCACTGTATTTTGATCAATGGTTGAGAATGAGCCCGAAGTGTTCTTCATATCTGACGACTCATGTCCACTTCGAGACTTCAGAGGTTCGGATAATCACTGCTCCATTTTCCTCTAGAGTGATCACCTTCTGAGTAAGTCTTAAAACCGCGGAGACTGATTGTTGTCGGTTAACACTTCCACTTATACTATCCTTCCACTGTACTAGATCAACAATTGAGAATGCTTCTGAAATGTTTTTCAGATTGGATGACTCATGTCCACTTCGGGACTTTGACATTTGGGACTTCAGGACTTAGGGCATTTGCTGGTGGTGAATCTCCCGAAGTAAAACTCCCAGAGTGACATAATTTTTTTACATCATTTGATGATGTGGCACGAGCCGAGTAGCTTCCATGTGTCATTCAGATTCATGATTTGCACGTACCTGAAATGTCAATTTCATTTTGACACTTGTCATTATCTAACTATGCCACGTGTCCTTGCTGACGTGGTATGTCACATGTCCTTGCTAACATGGTCTTTCAATGTGACAGATATTCATCTCCTTGATCTAACAACCATAATAGTATCCAAAATATATCTCAGATCGACTGTTGAGAGTGACTTCGGAATTTCGGCTTTCTAGACTTCGGGTAATTCGATATCTTGACTTCACAATTCTCCCGAAGTGAAATTCTCCTCGAGTAACTTTTAATTCATCTAGTGGTCATTCTTTAACCCTAAAATGTTTAACACGATCCAAAGACCATCGGGATTTCAGCTATTTGGGCCTTTGCCCTTGCTTATCCTATCCTTCTACTTTCCTCGACCCGACAGTTAGGATATATTCCGAAGTGTTTCCTCAGATCTGATGACTATCAGGAATTTGAGACATTTGTGGCTTACTATGTCCTTCCACTAAAAAATGTCCTTCCTTGCCCGAAAATCACTCTAGAAGGGGAAAAAACTCAAAGAAAAAGGAGAATAGCAAAACAAAAGGTGATAATGACTTTTTTTTCCCTAATTGATTTTTAATATATCCAAATTAAGTCATTTACACCCCTTTTTTCACTTTTATAAAGTTTATTTTCAAGTTTTTGTCGTTTTAAAAGAAACTTATAACATTTTTTTCCCAGAAGAACTTGATTATGCAGGAATTTATGCAGAAGATATTTTTGATGACCTTGCGACTCTATTGAGAAAACTTCGTCATACTTCACGATCATTAAAATATGAAGAGGCATATGTTGGGTGTTAGGTTATCAATTTTTTAGTCCCAAAAGACTAACTACGAAAAATGAACACTCTAGTCAATCTTAACTAAAAGAGTTCTCCATGTTGGTGCAAAGTTGATCAGACCATAGTCCTTCTTAGGTTACCAACAAAAGGGTACCGAGTAGTCTAGAGCGCTGGCATTTTCATCTTCTCGGGAGACAAGAAGTCTCACATGAAGCGCAACCAAGATAAGAAGATAGGGAAGGGTAAGGAGAATACTTAGAAAAATCCATACATTCTAAGGATCTTTGTTAGTCTTGCACAAGATGAACTAACAAGTAGCAGATCTGAACTCATTCATGACTAATAATAAAGAAAAAAAAATTGCAACAATATTTGCAAAAAAGTTATAACACATTGATCTTATCAGACATGAAGAATTAAAGTAGAATGACAATTCATAGACATAGATAGAGAATGACACACAATATTTCAAAATTTTAGGTCTTTCCATATATTATCATCAAGGGGGTTTCTCAGATACAATTCAATAGATACGAGTCATTACTCTGTTACAATATTTTCTGGATTCAAACTCATTCTTCAAAGATCTATCTACCCTTTTCCCAAGATGGATATTAATTACAATAACATAACCTAAATGAAACGAATGATAATCCCGACCAACCCTTTACAATCATATACATCTCGTATATATAAGCTAATTGGGATTTCTTGGTTTGAGACTTTGCATGCCTTCTTGTTCTTTTTCTATTGTAACTTCTTTCTCCTTGTTGGTGTTGTGTTGTCCTTCTTTCCAACCATTTTTTGTTTCCTCCTTTGCTTTGTTGTCCAACTACTTTGTGGTGTGCGCAACTTGTTTTTGACCAAAATTGGGACTGTAGTATTGTTTGTGCGACTTCTAATCACCAAAACGAAGGGCCCAATAGGCTCTGACCACAATCCTTGAGTCATCCTTGAGTCAAGTCCTAGGTTCTTCCACGATATCTGGACTGGCCTATTGCTTTCCTCTATATTCTGTCTCTTCTTATCTTCCATCTTCTGGTTGTGCTCTTTCCTTTTCCACCTCTTCAAATGAAGGGCCCAACACTGGGACCAATTCCAGGGCTGTCTTCCTTTCTCCTTAAAAACTGAAGATTTTATCTTGCCACTTCCTGGCTAGGAGGGAAGCTTCAGCTACAAACTATTCAGTTGCATCTGTAATTCATCCCTTAGGATTGGATGCAACTAGGGAGTTCCAATATGAATTAGTTCTAGCATCTACCTGATGTATTTGCATGTAGCCTGTCTAAATGACAGGTCGAAACTCATGTATCTCTTTCTTATATTCTTATTGTGCTTCAAATAGAGAATTCAACTCGTTGTATGCATGATGGATTTGGTCGAATTTTTCCCACTGCTCCAGCGAATCCATGGTGACAACAACTTCCTCTTTAAGGGAATGGATCTTCGTGCGCAAGTCCTCTAGAGTTTGGTTGCACCTTTCAATGATACCCATCCAATCGATAACTTCCTGAAATATCCTTGTGCATTCTGTTGTTTGTTTGTGCATGGTTTCTCTTGCATTATTTCCTTCAAGCACTAATTTTTTCCATTTTCTCATGAAGCTTCTTGGGTTGTTGTTTTTCTTCACACTGACTCTCTCACAACTATGCTGCAAGGTTCTCTTTGCAAATTTCCATCCCTGACCATGCTCCATGGAGTAGCTCAATCTATTGCTTAGGATTGCCTACTTCACTGGACTTAGGAAGTTGTGGTGTTTCCTTTCAAATCTCTAGCCAAGCTTCCACAAGTTTCTCTTGGACTCTTTCTAGTTTTTTCTTAGCCTAGATATTTTCATATTCTTCTTGTGTCCTGTGTGCTTGGGTGAGGAGTACTTCCTCCTTTTAAAAGTATCTATCCCTTTCGTCCTGTTGGAGTCTCTGCTCCAGTTGAGATGATGAGTCTCTGATCATCCCTACTAGCTATGTTGATGGCCATTGAGCGAGGTCAACAGAAGAAGTAGTGGAATCCATGGGTACTCAGACCTACAGTGGGATTCCACTGGATTTTGAGTGTTCTAAAGGTGTCTCCACCTCTTCCTCCCCTGTAATTGGACCTTGCAGCTGTAGTGCAAGTCTCATCCTCAATGTTGATGGAAGGAATGGTAGCACTTTTTATTTTTCCAGGAATATTTGCATCATCTCTGCACACTGCTGTGGGTTTTGGAATACTAGCTCCATTTTCTCCTGCAATGACATTGCACTCTATCTTGATGTAGTTTCAGGTTCCTTCTGAATCTCTGGTAATATTTCCTATTTCTGGACCTTGACTTCTAGGGTTCTGCTTCTTTGGATAGCACCCCCAACATTGATTGTTGAGGGACTGTGTTGAGGACTTGGGACTTGCGGTATTGGTACAGTTTGAATATTCGTTAAAGGTGGAGTGTCATGAATTGGTACAAATGGAATAATTTGTTGGATCGAGACTTCAGGATTTGGACCAGTGAGTTCTGTTCTATGTTCAGGTTGTTTGGGGGGGTCCAACTGCATGGGCTCTGGTTTAGTGATATGGGGTGGGATGGTTGTTTCTTGAGGTGGCGACTAGGGTTGTGGGGGTGATGGGGGTTGTTCGGTGATGATGGTGGTGGATGGAGTGGTATCAGGTTCAGGGTCATCCTAGATGTCAATCATCATTTTGGTTGCTCAATTCCTTGCTTGAGTATGAGGGATGGTTGATGATATAGGCTAAGGGTTCATGATATTTACGGGCGAGAGCCCTGTCCTAGGTTTCTTGACAAATGGGTCTCCGATGAAAGAAATGTTTAGGATGTCATTGACATATTTACCTATCAACATAGCTTTCTCTAGAAGGTGTGGGAACATGGGAAATGTCCTCTTCTTATGTTCCATTAGTTGTGTCTCTTCCTCCTTATCCTATGCGTTTGTATGCATTGGAGCCTCTCTATTTTTCTCCTTTGGGACCGAGCTCGGTCCTACCCCTACTTCCTGTCCCTTTTTATTCAAAACATATGTCGGTAGAAGGTAGTGCATCCCCGACATGTGCGGGTTGAGTTTCACTCCTGACCATGACATGAACTCCTTGGAAAAGGCCTCTTCATCCTAGTATAATGGAAACACTTGGGAGTAAAGTATTCTACATTAGCATGTCTTGTCCAGACAAAGGTGTGGTGGCGTTTCATGTTGAATGTGATGTTTCGCATGTTCAAGTTGAGAAACTCCTGTGGTATTTGCAACCTCTGAGTTGCGTCAAGTAGCTGGTTATTCCATTTTGAGAACGTTGTGTTATCGAATGTTGTGTTCTCCGAGTCCGACCTTGAGTGCTAAGGCTCAAAAATATTTTCTAGTCAACCTTTGTTTGTCGGTGATATCAGTTTTCCTGAAGGCGACGTCCACTTCAGCATGGTGAATGCAACTAGAAGGTATCCATAGGTGAAGGTGTCTCCCTTCTCTTGATCTTCCTCGCATGCTACTAGGATTTCTTCTAGCAGGTAGCTACACCAGTTGAATACTTCTCCATTGGCGAAAAAATACGCTACCAACACGTCATCCAACATGCACTTGCCCTTGTAATACAACTGCATCACCTTTCTAGCAATCACATAGAAAGTTGTTATGACTGTCTCGAGTAGAATGGGTTCAATATTGGCTGTGCACCCCCCTCTCCGAGTATGCAATCTTTTATAGAAACTGGGTTCTACCTTTTACTTCCCATCTTTACTGGGACCTTGAAATCATTTTGATACAAATTCACCTTCGATAAAGAGGCCGATGAGTTGATGGATATCCTTTGCATGTATGGGATATCATCTATAGAGACATAAACTATGGTCATGTACATGACTGATGAGGGGCTTAGTACACCACACAACCTCACCCTTAGTGCCGAAAACTGGAAAGTACCTGAGATTCATGATGGTGGAGTTGAAAAGGTTGATGAACTTTGGCTTTAGCATGAACTACATCCCTCCCAACTCATCTGGAGCCACATTCCAAAACACGTCGATGTTCAATTGTGGGAACAATACCTAGTCTGTTAGGTCGAGGTTGAGGAGTTTCACCTGCTCAACCTTTCCCTTGATATCGCCCACGATATCGACCCGCGGATCACGTGTCTCATCCGACATTGCATCTTTAGAAACTGAACTCCTGCTTCTTGTAGCTCTCAACATAGTGACTCTAGACTGTCAACGAACTTTGATAGGCTAACTGGAATTTAGGATTGTGACTGAGGGTCGAGGGATTGCATAGGCGTGAGTAAAATTTAGAAATTGCAAGGCACTAAGTTCTCTCGGAAACAATACGTCTTACACCGAATTCACACAACTTATACTCAGGCTTAGATGGAAATTTATGTAATAAATGCTAAGGCCACTCATCATTAACCCTATAGATGCAACTTGGAACTAAGTTGTTCGATATGATTGTTTAATAGTGTAAATCTATTGGGTGATTCTGGAATTTACTAAGCAAGTTGGATAGTGATGTGGCTAGATTCATACCTTACAGTTTGAACGGATGAGAATCCTGGTGCGAATACCGATGGAATATTCTTGTATCATAGCTTTATGGTTCAAAAAATTTCAGATGGGTGACTGTAGTGGTCATAAAGGCTATGACTAGACTCGGTTTGTGTGGCACATGGACTAGGATTGCGTCCAGATTGGCTCTCCCTCTGACCACAAAGGGGTCCCCATCACATTTAATGACTGTCTTTAATGGACTTGTGGCTCTTCTGATCATATGCTACTGAGTAAAACATTCTACACCAAAGTAACACTTATACGGAAAAATAAAAATACGTGTCACAACACAACAATGAACACTGTGAATTTATTAACTGTATTCAAAGAAATTGAAAAAAATTCAAATCTAGCTACTATACATGCTCCTTTGGACTAGAGAAACAATTCTTTAGCTCAGTTCTAAGAAATATAGGGTGTTGCACCTCTTTTGTCACCTAAATGAGAAAAATAAGGATGCTTACAAGCCCAGTTGGGTTAGCTAGGCAAGACAACAGTGAAAGAAAGAGTTAGAAAGATCAAGCATAAAAATTAAAGAAAGAACTAAGCTAAGAACAATAAAAGAAACTAAACTAGAGTGCATATGAACATTAAAATTGAAAATAAACAACACTCATGCCACCAATGGATAGGATTGTATTAGTGGGAAAACACCAAAGAGAAAGGGAAATATATGGGTCCCCTCTTCCTCCAAGGGAGGGCTCTTGGACCGCCAAATATTGAGCTCTTCTTACAAGTAGAAAACTAGAAATGGAATGGTGAAGAGAATCCAAAGCACATTCACTCAAGAGGTGATATGAATGGCTAAATGAAATGGTGCTTGTATACTCTTGATGAGAAAAGAGGATTCTTCAAGAGAATATAAGAAGCATAAAAATACAAATGAATTCCTTGGAAATATAGTGCACCCATGGCTTCCTTTTATAGCATATCTTTGAGGCATTATGCAACCAGTTCTTAATGTGAACAAGAGTCCCTTTAGGGCACCCTTAGGTCTTTGACCAACCCCCCAATCAGATTCAGCCAAGATTTGAGTGTCAAATCGACTTGGAAGTTGAACCATAAGTGGGTGGAAGGTCGACCAATATCATAAATGCATCGTTCTGAGGGGTGCATGGTTTTTTGCATCCACAGTTGTGCATCGTGTGCATATGCGATTTTCTTGCATTTCTGGATGGTGCATGTGCGCGCACTCCCTGTGTAGTCTTAGCGCATGCTAATTTTATAACTGGTTGTATAGTTTTGGACCTTTTGGAAATTCATTTTTGGTCCATGAGTGAACTAATGGGTGTTTTGAAGATGCTGGATTCCTGTAACCATTTGCGGATGAAATTCCGGTGATAACAGATGCCCCCTGATGTGTGAGGTTAGGAGCATATGTATAGCTGAAATACATCAATGTTTCTTCTACTGAGAGTACCTTTGTAAGAAAGAGTGTTGTGGGGAGTTCCAAGAGTGACCCATTGGGGGGAGAGGGGAACCTGTAGAACCCAAACCTTTCTCAAGGGGTAAAAAAATAAAATTGTGTACAAATGAGGCAGGCATGCCCCATGCTCATGTCATGTAACTCAAAAATGTGTAATATAGTAAATAAAGTTGTGTGTTGACGTAGATCATTGCAGCGCCCTCCGGGGCAGTTTGATAATGACAGAGGACAATTCATATGGTGAACAAACTCTGAGAAAGCTAATGACACCTGTGAGAAGTGTCGATGATACACAAACATTGATAGTCTATCAAATTTCAGAGGTCTTCGACATATATAAAAACAACTAAAATAGTCGCAAAGTAAGACCCACCGCCACATGATAAAGTGTTGAAGTCGAATGCCATGGGGGTCAACGACAACATAGAGTGATGATGGTTCTCTCTGTGTCGTCCTAGAATTCTCATTTTGAAGGTAACGAGAGTCAAGATACTATCACTCATTTGGAAACTATGATGATGTCGACAAAATGGGAGACGTGACTTCAAGAAGCGGAGGGCTTTGTGAAATTCACTAGATGAAATCAGGAACTGAGGAGTAACATGGACGAAGTCCAGAGGCGGTGAGACTCGAGACTGCCCTTGGTTGGGGGAAGAGGTAAAGTGGTAGCAACCGTGAAACTGAATCTAGCGTAAGGGGGACGACTAAATGAGGGTAAATTGTGCCAGAGGTGTGAGAAAATGGACAAACACAGAGACCAAAAAATAGGGGTATGGGATGTAAGATCCTCGGGGCTTATGGATAATGTCATTGATGGAAGGAAGTGAAAAATTCCCCAACCAAGGGTGACAAGGGTTGATTTTCCAGAAAAGGAAGGTCGCTAAAGGAAACAACAAAAAACTATGTAAATGTGGGAAAAGGGGTTTGTACAATTACCAAAAGAATAAAAAAAATAAGTTGGGATAATTGTGCAGATACAGAAATGGGTGCCCCAGTGTAATATGGCGTGGCCGGATGATGGTGCAAGTTTCTTGGAAAAAACATGGAGTGTTAGGGCCCCATAGGCGGGTTTTTGTATTAGGGAAATGTATGGAGGACAATCTGCTGATGGGAAAACTGATGGTGGATGAAATGGATGGTTAATGGTACTGTGGGGGTGCAGTCAAAATAAAACCATGATGAAGTAGCCTGGGAGTCCAATGGGCAGGCTATCAAAATGAGGAGAAGGAGTATGTGGTTGATTATTGACGATGCATAGGACTATTAGGACTCCCATCCCTAAAGGGTGAAAACAACATGAGTGTCAAAGTGCCAAGGGGGACTATGAATGGGAAAAATCATGTGGGGGGAGAGTGCTACTGGGTGACAGTACCAAAATGCAGTGGAGGTGACAATACTACAAAGCCGGATATAGGGATCCTAGAGGAAATGATCGAAGAGTGTGACTGGGAGATGCAATGTGATATTCAGAGGGATTGACTATATTCCAATGTCAATGATATACCTGAAGGGATATTGCTGATGTATAATGATCAAGTACCTTCACACATGAAAACTGAACACCCGACGTGAAAATATCTGAAGAGAAATATCATATAATAGTTATTCAATAATGTGTGAATGTAAGCATGCATACCTGAGCATAATATGATAAAAATGCTCCCTAGGGGATGAGGATGGATGGTGGCCCAAGGACTGTGACTATGTAGGTGGCAGGATCCTGGTCCCATGGCTAAAGAGGGATCGAAAAATGGACATTTGGAGCTCCCAGAATGGAGTATGGAAGTTTGGGAAAAGGGACTATATATAGCTGTAGGGACCATATTTCCATGTCATTTGTACCTGCTGCTAGAGTGATGGGGTGAGATATTTGAGGAGAGATTTGGATATTCTAGGAGATCGAGCCAGCCGATTCAGGATCCGTGAGTGTAAAGTTTGTGGTCGGATCCTCCTGCATAGTAGTTAGGATTTCATTTTTGGGCAAGGGTTGTACAGATGACCGTACAAGGGATTTTGTGGTTGTGGGCCCCCTAGTGCATGGGCGATTGAAATATTCATGTGCACGAGTGTGCGGATGTAATTGAGAGAGCCATGCATGGGGGTGCTCGAAGAGGAAAAATAGGCGTGCATGTAATGCATGCCTGTTCGGATCACAACAACGCATGCATGCGCGGCTGTGTTCCTGACAGTTGTGCATGTGTGCACAGCTGTGTAGTGAACAGGCGCACTATGATGCACATCTGTATGTGTGACAGGGGTACATGGGAGCACCCCTCTATGGCCAATAGTCCTGCATGAGTGTGCAATTGTGGGATGAACATGTGTGCATAGGTGCGCGCTTGTGGGAAAAAATGTCGCACCTTTGAGGCAAAGTAGATGGGTGTAAAAATTTATCTCTTTTGGAGATTTTGATGTTTTTTATGGGTTGTGATGGCTGATCAGGTACTGTATATGTGGATGCAGGTGACCATTGGGATGATGTCAGTTCATTGGAGGGAGAGATATGGGGAACACCTGAGGGAGGTAGTGAGGGCTGAGGAGTCAACGGTCTGGGATACTTTGGCAGCTTGTGGGATGTTGAAGTTTTTTGAGTGTTCTCTAGTGCGGGAACATGAGTACCTATTGCAGTTCCTGATTGCGATGTGGAGTCCAGATCAGGGATGATTTTAAGGGATAAATTTCGCTCATGGGCTATTTTTCCACGGTTTTTCCAAAAACGAGATTCTCTATTTTAAAAATGATTCGCCCAAATTCTATAGGATAAAATTATTTTACCTTAAAAATCGCCAAAATTTTATAAAATATATATAAAATACTTAGAAATTTGAATATTTTTACAAAAATATCACCAAACATTTATAGTTGACATATGAAGGATTAGTAAGATTCGCCAAGGTTTCTACATTTTAAAATAAATTTCCATCCTTAAAATCATCCCTGGTCCAGATCTGCATTTCTTCATGGTGCAGGGTGAGTAGATAGCCTTCACTGCAGTGGAGGATGTATATTTTCTGACGGGGCTCCCTTTTCGGGGAAACCCATTACCGGCGGAGCCCGTGTTACCCGGGGATGGGCAGTTGGTTGTCTTAGCTCGGAGCTATTGTTCGGGGGAGAACTTTATGTCGGTCTCCGTGGTGAGTATTGGGGTGATGGATGCCCTTGTGAATTTTTGCATGGCAGCAATGATAGTGAGAGTCTATGGGTCTCTTGTGACTCAGCGGATCAGTGGGGGTTAGCTGAGGGTTATGCAGAGGGCATTGGCAGGTGAACATTTTTCTTGGGGATTGATGCTCCATGCCAATATGGTAGGGAAGCTTAACATGTGTTGAGTTGTTGACTTGAGGGAGTTTTCCTTTGGTTCCATCTTAATAGCGTGGTTCTTGGAGAGGGTGCCGATGTTGCACCCTAGAGTGCTTCTGGCTGCACCGGGTGTGTGAGAGCCATGACTGAGGCGGTGGGCGATGATCTTGGTTCGTCACAGTGGTGGGGAGGGTGGCCACTATTTCACGGACCAGGTTGCACAGGTGTGGATTTAGATGCCACAAATCATACTTCGATATCTGTATTTTGGGGTGGACTTCTGGGATGATATGGATATGGTGCTACCCCTAGGAGAGGTGTTTGACCACAAATGTATTTTGTTATATTTGATGTTTTAATATGTTAGATAGCAAAAATATATTTTATGTATGGATGGATGCTGATGATATCATTTGTTTGTGATGTGTGCCAATGTGGGTCCTTGCAAGTGCGAGGTGGAGTTGATCAGGGCGCCAACTCGTCAGGGGTCGGTGAGACCACTGCGGGCAGGGGAGAGACGATGACAAGAGGATGATGGGGCAAGGACCGTTGATGATGAGAGAGCAGCTAGGAGACATCACTATGATCAACCTGGTGCAGGGTCATCACATGCTCCTCCGGCTGGGGTCGGGGGAGAGTTTTAGGATTTTCTCTGTTGATTAGAGGCAGTGCTTTAGGGAGTGCCTGAGGGTATGTGGGTGCACATCCAGGATGAGGGGGTGCTAGAGCAGTGTATTGGTCTTACGACGGAGTCACAGAGTTTGATCCACAGAGAAGCTATCGTGAGAGCAATGATGACTAGGAGGTTTCCCTCAGGGCCTGAGGGACCAATAGCTGGTGGGGTACCTCCTCCAGAGGGAGGACAAGGTGGTGGTGCTCTAGAGGCACCATGAGGGCCTCTATATATGTATTTTTGTATTTATATAGGCCTGTGAGCCCATGTATATGGTGTGGTGACACCAGTTTTGTATCTATAGGGGTGAGGTGGTTCACCGACCTAGGAATGTTGTGTATGTATG
>ML821949.1:28035-57404 GCA_009831015.1 Picea engelmannii
GATTGATACCTTTCCCCAATGGAGTTTCCAATCTATTGCACCCCTTTTGTCACCTAAATGAGAAAAATAAGGATTCTTACAAGCCTAGTTGGGTTAGCTAGGCAAGACAACAGTGAAAGAAAGAGTTAGAAAGATCGAGCATAAAAAGTAAAGAAATAACTAAGCTAAAAAAAATAAAAGAAACTAAACTATAGTGCATAAGAACATTAAAATAAAAAATAAACAACACTCATGCCACCAATGGATAGGATTGTATTAGTGGGAAAACACCAAAGAGAAAGGGAGATATATGGGTCCCCTCTTCCTCCAAGGGAGGTTTCTTGGACCCCCAAATATTGAGCTCTTCTTACAAGTAACAAACTAGAAATGAAATGGTGAAGAGAATCCAAAGAACATTCATTCAAGAGGTGATATGAATGGCTAAATGAAATGGTGCTTGTATACTTTTGATGCGAAAAGAGGATTCTCCAAGAGAATATAATAAGCATAACAATACAAATGAATTCCTTGGAACTATAGTGCACCCATGGCTTCCTTTTATAGCATAGCTTTGAGGCATTATACAACCAATTCTTAATGTGAACAAGGGGCCCTTTAGGGAACCCTTAGGTATTTGAACACCCCCCCAGTCATATTCAACCGAGATTTGGGTGTCAAATCAACTTGGAAGCTGAACCAGAAGTGGGTGGAAGGCCAACCAATATCATAAATGTGTCGTTCTGAGGGGTGCACGGTTTTTTGCATCCACAGTCGTGCATTGTGCACATGTGCCTTTTTTTTTCATTTCTATATGGTGCATGTGCACGCGCTCCCTGTGTAGTATTAGCGCGTGTTGATTTTATAACTGGTTGTATAGTTTTGGACCTTTTGGAAATGCATTTTTGGTCCATGAGTGAACCAATCGATGTTTTGAAGATGTTGGATTCCTGTAACCATTTGCGGACAAAATTATGGTGATAACATAGGGTTTCATGCGAGTGCCATTCATCCATCCTAGCCGAAGTATACCATCTAGTTGCATGAGTCTGACTGCTCCAGAAGGTCAGATCTCTACAACTATAAATGGTCCCAACCAATGCATGCACAACTTGCCTAGGTGTTTCTGGTATCGACCGTCATAAAGTAGGACCTTATCTCCTTGCGCAAATGTTTTAGTCTTAATGTTCCTGTCATGCCAAGATTTTTTCCTTGCTTTCTCAACTGATTGATGAAAGTATGCTAAAAACCTGGTCTCATCAAGTTCTTGGAACTCCGTAACCCTCTTCATGATTGATTCATCCTTTGACATGTAAGTAATATGTGCAATGTATAGACTTCGGGTAATGAACTCTGCAGGTACCAAAACCTCTTTCCCATAGACTAGATGAACTGGAATATACTTGTGGAGTTTCTTCGTGGTTGTCCTATAAGCCCATAAGACATTTGGGACTCTATCATCCCAATCTTCCCTGTTTATGCAACAAACCTTTGTTAATCTTCTCTCTAGAATCTTGTTAAATGCCTCTACTATGCCATTGGCTTGTGGATGGTAACGTCTAATTTTATGATGTTGAATTAATAAATATGTTGTAATCTTTGCTATTTTACTACTGATCAAATGACCACCCTGATCACTGGTCAGAATCCTAGGACATCCAAAACAAGTGATAATGCTTTCAAAAATAAACCTGGAAGCAATATCGTTCAAGCAATCTTGAACAATTGTTGTCGCATCCCATCATGTAAGGTAATCAATTGTGTTAATAATATACTTGGCCTTTGAGTTATTAGTTGTGGTTTTGATTGGCCCAATGAAATCAACCACCCACTTCTTAAATGCTTTCAGAGCTCGAAATGGTTGAAGAGGCAATTCGTCTCGTCATGATGGCTTGCCTACTCCCTGACAGACATTGCAAGATCTAGCATATTCCTTTGCATCCTTGAAGAGTGTGGCCCACCATAATCCATATTGGAGGACTTTCTATGCAGTGGCCTTTCCTCCAACATGGACTCCCGCAACTCCATTGTGGCACTCCCAATGTATGTCTTTTCTTTCATGGACTAAAACACACCTCTTGAGGTTACTATCTAGGCCCAACTTATACAATTTCCCTGCAATCAATTGATAGTCTGATCCTTGAAACACCATATGGAGTTTTTGAGTTATGGAGTGTGTTTCTGGGTAGGCCCCTATACTTAAGAAAACTTCTATGTCTTCTGGGTATTCTGGTATGGCCTCAACCCGAAATAGGTCTGCATCTAGGAGCTGATCATTGACTACTCTGCCACTTTCTCCTAACTCTATTCTGGATAGGTGATCAGGGCCCACGTTGCATCTTCTAGGTTTGATGATCACCTCAAATGAAAATTCCTAAAACAGTAACAACCATCAACAAATTGTTCCTTACAAGACATGCTTGGTAACTAGATATTTTAATGCAGAATGATCAGTGAAAAAATTAAAATGAGAGCCTAACAAGTAATGTCTAAACTTTTGTAGAGCGTAAATCATAGCTAAATGTTATAGCAAGATTTTCCTCACCCCATGCAATCTTTCATATAAGGCCTTTTTCCATTTCCCTATGCAGACTTGAAGTCCCTTTTTGCAATTCCCAGAGCTAAAAATATAATTTTTCCACATATACGCACCTTGCCTACTATACAACATGCGTATACACAGGTTGCACCAGTACAACCTGCGTACATCAGAAATGTGCCCAAAATTGAAAAATGGTGTCATGTTTCCATGTCACATCATGAGATCAACGATCCTTAACCTTCCATATATTGGAAATGTTCTGAATTGACCCTTCAGTTCCATTTGAAGGCTATAAATGGGCAAAATCCAAGATATGGAAAATAAGAGAAAAAAATTAACTTTGAGAGCAATGTTACTCTGGAGAAATTATTCACTTCACATTGAGTCTTCATCCCTTTGTCCTTTAAGTCTGAACACATTGTTCAACTCCCAATCTCTTCCCCTACTAATTGAGAACTTCATTGTCTCTCTTATATGAGCTTGTATTTGGTGGAGGATTGAAGTGGTGGAGGCCCAACTGGAAGGATCTTAGTTTCTCGGTTCTAAACTGTGCCGACATGGAAGTTTGTAACTCATTCACTTCTGCTGATTATATATTAATAGAAATGCTCTTTTCTCATCCAATTAATATCTTCCTGATATTTGAATTATTATTCCATGGGTGTGTTTGTTATGAATGTTTATGGATTATGTTATTGAATGTCATAACATCATATATTATCACCATATGCTTGCATTGCTTGGTTGTTGAGGACTAGTTGTAGGAATATTTGTTTGAGTCAAGTGCTCAACGCTGGACTTCATCAAACATATAGATGAGGTAGGCCTCTTATATTGTCTTGTTAGAATATTTGTTTATATAGCATACTTGAGACTAGAGTTGATTTCTGGAATCATTTTCCTTTGTTGTGGTTTACCCCTATCTATAGAGATATTTTTCTGGTAACATAATTGACGACCATACTGGGGATTGAATCTTCTTTTTTGGGGTTTGGAGTGGTTTTCTCCTTAGATTACTCTCGTTCATATTGAATTTCTTATTGTATGATTACTTGACAACCTCTGTTCACTCTGGGTCTGAGTCTTTCAACCTTCTCCTTAGCCTAGTTGTGTTTTGACATATATACGTGGGTTTGTGCTTGATAGTCACGTACATGAACAATTTGTCCTTCTGCAAGCTGTGTACATACACACTATTCACTTGAATAGTTGCGTACATAAACCTTTGTTTCTTGTTTTCTGGGTTTGGTGGTTGTTGGGTAGGTTTTGATGATTGTTGAGTCTTCTTGGGTCTCTTTAGTGACCGTTAAGTGTCTGTGGAATGACAGGAAACCTGTCTTTGGTTGAATTTTTGGGTGGTCCCTTTCATCTTGTCATTTTGATTGTCCTTGCACGTTGGGCTGGTTGTTTTTCTCCTTGATATCCTACTTTCATTTCCTTTGTCTATAAACAGTAGAGTCTTTATATCAAGTTGTTGTTCAGTCCTTTCATTTTCATTTTTCTTATATTGAAAATACAAAAATATTAGGCATTTTACATTTATTGGCATTTTGATCTATTGAGTCTTTGTCACTTATCTTAGTGCATGTAAATAAATATTGTTGTTGGCACAAGGGAAGACACGGGGTTCAATGCTACAACAACGCACCAAAAAAACCATAACTACTGGCCCTTTCGGCAACACCTGCGAAGGAGATGAAGTCTCACCCGAGGTAGAGGCGGGGATGGTTGTAGGACTCCAGTTTCTGCAACCTTAGCTGGGACACATATATGTGACTGTAACACCTCAACATAAAAATTAACATTTATAGTTCGTTAATATTCAGCCTAGTTCACAGCGCAACTAAACCCTAATAATGGATCAACGTAGTATGCACACAAATCCAAAAGATTCAAACACTAAGCATACAAATAGAGATCAGATCTAGCATTCATTCACATTATTCAGCACTATCATATCAGATTCATCTATCATCTAACAGTGCACTAAGCATTTAATCATATAAAGAAGAAAGCAACTATAAATCACAAAACATTCACAACACCAGATATACGTGGTTCACCCCCACCCTGGGGCTATGTCCACCAACTCTTCGTCTTCTTTATTAGCTTCTTTCAATATTCTTACACGCACAGAGCCTCAATATCAAATTCACAGAGAACAAGAGATCTACGCACACTTTTCTATATCCTCCTTACAACACAAAGCCTACATACAGTCTCTTACAGTCACTTGCACCTAGCTCTGCAAGTCTCACACGGTATGCACAAAGCCATTACAGTTACCACTTGCACTTAGCAATTAATCACTTAGCACTTAGCTCATTGGACCAACATCAGATAGATTCCCGTCCTTACATCGCCTAGACATCTATTTATACATTACAAAATGGGCCTAAACATGGGCAAAGCCCATGGGATGACATTCCCATACCCATTACATAAGCCCAAAACCCAAAAAGCCCTAAAAAGGGGCCGAGATCCCGCGATATTCACTTCTTCTTGCACTCCACCTTCGACAACCTGTCGATGTCCCAAAACTAGGTCAAACATGACCAAGAATCCTTAAAACTTGGTCAAGGGCCAACAAGCCCCCAGCACTCACCTGTGACTCGTCCCGAGTCACTTTTCTCTGGGTAGCTTGCCTCAAAATCCTTGATCTTGGCTCAAGCTGCTTCAACCTGTTGTTGTGCCATGACCTCCTGTTCAGTGAACTCTTGGATGACTTCTTCATTGACAGGTTCCTCTAGGCGTTGTTCAGCTGCAGTGACGACTTGCTCCAATTCTGCTCCTTGGCCTTCGATGTATGTGAATAGTTTGCAAGCCTCATCCTATATAGGTTGGAGCCTATGAGTCACTTCCATGACTTTGCCCTGAATGGTGTGGACCCGTTGTTGAGAAGTGAGCTACTCTTGGGATTGTTTCATCCTTTTAACAACTGAGAGGGGCTTCAACTACACCTATATTTTTATTGCTTGCTGCTTCACCTCCTAGAGTTGTGACTCCAGTGCCTTTAATTCTAGATTCTCAGTGAGTTTCTCATACATATGGGCACTGTGATCACTTATTTTCTTACATTCCATGGCAATGGCCTTTATTCTCTCAAATGTGCTATGAGCAGTTGCATCTCTTTGATCTCTCACATCTTGCGGTGTGTCGGGCACTGCGCGGAGCTCTAAGCCTGTTGTTCTTTGTTGTAGCTGCTGGATAGCTTTCACGAGATGCTCTAATTGATGCTCAACTCGGTCTTCTTCCTTTGGCTCTAAGCCTGTCACATAGCGGAGTCCTCTGTTGACTGATTCTTTCACTTCGAGTTGCTCTGCGAGCAATTGTTCTTTTTCTTACTGAATCTGTGCTTTCTCCTCTTCAAACTTTGTCTGGAGAGAAACCTTCTCCTTCTCTACAAGTTGGTGTTGTTATACAAGTACTTCTTGCACTTGCTTCAATACATGGGTGGCTTGTTAAGTTTCTTTTTGTGCGCGTTGAAGGTGAGCTTCAATCACATCATATAGTCGGCAGAGTTGGGCTGGCTCATCTCCCAACTCTGGTTCTCTCGATGGAAGGGGCACAGTGGACATTGCGCGACTGGACTAAAGGGCCTGTTGTACCCCTTGGAGTTTGACCTCGATTCTATCATACATCTCCTCCTGCTTGGCTTCTTGTTTCTGAAATATTTCCTACGAGGCGTGACTTACAGCTGCGATGATGAAGTCAAATTCATCGACAATGAGCACAGTGTTCATCTTAGTCACAGTGGCTCTGGATTTCTTTTGGGAAGAGGGTTTTAGGGGAGAAACCTTCCTCTTCTTCAATGGATCAGCCTCAACTCTAGGAAATTCTACTTCTCCTTGCTTATGCTCATCTTCTTTTCCATTTATCTCTTCTACTTCATCATCACCCCCTTGGTCAGGTGATACTAAATAAGTCTCTTTTGAGGTGCTTCAAGTCTTGGAATTCTTTGGTATTCTTCCTTTTGCTGGTTCCGAGTGTGTCATGTTCTTTGCGAGTGACCTTCAAGATGTCAAGTTCAGGATTAGACATCTTTGTAGGGTCAGCGGGGATAAGGAATTTGACTGACCATTCCTTAGTTATCTCTCCGAGGTCCTCTTTTGTGATCTTGTAGTATGAATGAAGCTCCTCCTTATGTTCGTCTTCTCACACAGTAATACAAATGAAGTGCCTATCTATGTGGAACTTCCTGAGGGGCTGAAACCATTGTAGGGTGTTCGGTGTCATGCGAGGTTAAGCTTCGATAGCCATCTTCAGCTAGATATAGTATGTGTGAAAGATTACATTCGATTGCCACTGTATTCCCATATCGCTTGAGTACCAAAGCGTGGTGAACTTCGCAGTAAGTGTCTCAAATGGATCAATGTCTGGAAGGTTGCACCTTCCCACATCTCCCAAGCAAAAAAAAAAATGAGGATCAGGAGCTAGCTAAAGTGGAACTCGTATCCCTGATCCTGTGCTTCGCGACAGTCTAATTCCAACTGATTAACTAAGTACTTCACCCAATTCATCTGTACACCTTCCACGCATTTCCCCATGAGGTCAACGACAAAGATTGTGACCTATGTGGGTTTGTTCTTCCTTACTATATTTTTTGTGATTAATTGGCATGCTAGGAACATTGCGCCATTCTAGATGGAGGCTACCTTGTATCCTTGCATCTCCTTCTCAACATCGTCGTATGTATCCTTGATCTTCTGTGCTAATGTGCGATCTATGGCTTTCCCTGGATAGAAGTCCCGCAGGTCAGGTCCTTGCATACTCAATCTGGTGATCCTATGGATCAACGTCATATCGACTGTGATATGAAGGTCTAGCCATAAGTAGCCACCATGGTAAAATGAAATTAGGATATTGACATAGGCATTAACTTCCTGGTGCCTTCCAAATTGTGGGATTTTCATTACATTTAACAGGGTGGACTACACGAGGTTCATCGTCCATGACTGGGGGATTATTTTTGAGTTCTTCCCCTTCGTCTTGGTCAAGTATTTATATGGGGTGAGCATAATATGGTTCTTGTGGTCTCCTAAGTTGAAGTCAATGAACTTCAATGCTCTGATCTTGTCCTACTGTGCTCGAACAATGCGTATCCCCTTTGGGAGGTACGCACTAACCATGGTGTACTCAAAATCTCTCGGCACACTATCATGACTCACCACACCGGCTAGAGGTGGGATGTATTTGGGTAATATGGTCGGGATTAGATTCTCATTTTCTAGGTCATCTCTATGCTTGGTTATCTTTTCTACTATTGGTCAGGATGGTCCGGATCCGTGAGAAGTCGACGAAGAGGCTTTCACTCCTCTCATCGATGATGCTTGTATATACATAGACATTACTCTTTCAATCATGAGGTCGATGAGTACCTCCTTCATAGATTCTTCGAATACGCTAAGTTCTTCGGACATACACGCTCATGGTTGGATATCTCAGGGTTTTAAGAATAACGACTCAATGCAACAAGATGGATGGTGATAGCGGGATGATCACTGTGCGAAATCAACTAATCTACGGGCTCAGATAATCATGGTTGGAAAAAGTGTTCTTGGTGCAAGGTTCGACGGAATAAGTAGATAACTAGGTAATGGATCTCTCCAATGGGCAAGAAGCCTTCATTAATTCAGTTTGGTCTGTTACGGTGCAGTCCCAATGGTTTGATGGTGGTCTCTCTGACCATAAATGTTGTTCTACCTATTCGGGGTATCGGTCTAATGGTTATATTGTTCCCAATGATTGTATTTCTTCACCATGGTGAAGTGCCATGTGACATTGTTCTGATATCCCAATGAAGTTCCAATTTTGTAAACTTTCCTTCTGCAAAGTTCCCTCTGGAATATTCTATAACTTTTCGATCCTGGATCTCTTCTTGCTTAGTTTTATAGCCTTCTTTCCAGCGAACTTTGTCTTGGTATTCCTCTTTCCATTCTGATTCTTATCTCCTCTTGGCATAGTAACTTCATGCTATTGATGGTATTTACTAGGGTCAAGGGAAATACTTTTTCTCTGTCTGGTGTAGGTTCTCTTCTTTCCTATATCGATAGGTGTCTCAAGTCCTCGTGTTTCCTTTCAACTTTGATGTCCAAGTTTCTAGTGCTACATAACTTCGACCTGTTCTCCTGTTCTTCAATCAAATGTGTGATCCTCCTAGTCATGAAATCCTTTAATTCCTTCTTCTTTTGCTCTAAGATTTCCTCTTCTTTTCTTTTGTCTTGATCCTCTTCTATCCAAGGCTTCACTAGTAACATATAAAATGGGGCGTTGTTCTCAATAAATTTAACAACCTCAAAATATTCTTCTATCGAAGTTCCACAAGAACTCATAGATATCTGGGTAAGTATTCCACATAGGGTTTATCAACTTTCCTCTAAATAATCCTATTCCTCCCAGTTAAGGAATCATAAAAGGATTTCCTAAAGGTTCCCAAGTTCTTTCTATCATAATATTCACTTTTGTTTCTTCATCCAGAACACAATCTACGTTGAAGTCTCATATTCTTGCTTCTATGATTTCTTTTTCTCTGAAGATCTCTGGTAAGCTGATATTTCAGTGGTCATTCAGGGTTCATTTCATTTGTAGCAATACAGTCTCTGATTCTTTCGGGGTTTCTTCCATGGTATTAGTGTCTTGACCTTCCTCATGGTCTTCTTGTCTCATATTCATTCTTTCAACCTTAGCAATCATTCTAGGGCAATCCAGAACTTCATGGTCCATAGATTTACAACAAAGACAATTAGATATTCTACTAGGGAATTCCTTAGCAAGATGTCTTGGTCTTCTACAACTGTAACAAAGGGTTAATCCTTATTTTCTTTTAAATGATCCACATCCTTTCCTGTACTATGCACTAGGATCATGGAAGCTAACCTACAAAAAATTATTTCTAGGATCCTGCATCCATTTGTTATTCCAAACATTCTTTCTATGCATAGGTATAACATATCTTTCACTATTTATGTCAGATCTAGTCATATCAAACCTCTTTTCTTCTAGATGTGCCCTAGATTTCAGGCTAGGACAAAGTTTATCAAACATATCTAGATCCATACTTTTGAAAAAAAAAAATCGACTAATCTTACTTTTAGTAGAGCACAAAGCTTCTAGATATAAAACTTTTCACTATTCTTACCTCTTATCAGTGCACAAAGATTTCAGATCTTACCTCTTCTCTTTAGATCAAACTTCTTTTCTTAGCATAGAGCTTCACAGATTAACTAGGGGACTACACATTAGGGAGACATATCTATGCACAAATCTCCTCTTTCCTTAGTTCCCAGCAATCATAGTTTTAGGACCCGGCAACGACAACAGAACCATTTGTTGGCACAAGGGAAGACATGGGGTTCAACGCTACAACAACAGACCAACAAAACCCTAACTAATGACCCTTTCGGCAACACCTGCGAAGTAGATGAAGTCTCACCCGAGGTAGAGGCAGGGGTGGTTGCAGGACTCCAATGTATGCAACCTTAGCTGGGACACAGATATTTGACTGTAACACCTTAACAGAACACGTAGCGGTTATAGTTCGTTAATATTCAGCTTAGTTTATAGTGCAACTAAACCCTAATAACATATTGACGTAGTATCCACAAAGATCCAAAAGATTCAAGCACTAAGCATACAAATAGAGATCAGATCTAGCATTCATTCACATTATTCAGCACTATCATATCAGATTCATCTATCATCTAATAGCACACTAAGCATTTAAACATATAAACAAGAAATCAACTATAAAGCACAAAGCATTCACAACACTGGATATACGTGGTTCACCCCCACCCTGGGGCTACATCCACCAACTCTTCATATTCTTTATTAGATTCTTTCAATATTTTTACATGCATAGAGCCTCAAGATCAACTTCACAGAGAATAGGAGATCTGTGCACTCTTCGCTAGATCCTCCTTACAAAACAAAGCCTACATATAGTCTTTTATAGTCACTTGCACCTAGTTCTGCAAGTCTCACACAATATGCACAAAGCCATTACATTTACCACTTGCACTTAGCAATTAATCAATTAGAACTTAGCTCACTGGCTCAACATCACATAGATGCCCGTCCTTATATCACCTAGACATATATTTACACATTACAAAATGGGCCTAAACATGGGCAAAGCCCATGGGCCGACATTCCCATACCCGTTACATAAGCCCAAAACCCAAAAATCCCTAAAAAAGGGCCGAGATCCCACAATATCCGCTTCATCTTGCACTCCTCCTTCGACAGCCCATCGATGTCCCAAAACTAGGTCAAACATGACCAAGAATCCTCAAAACTTGGTCAAGGGCCAACAGTTGCATTTTTATTTAGAGTCACAAAATTGAATTGAAAATTACATTTTTAAGAAGCATATCATTTATTGGAAATTGAAGTTGTGAATTTTCATTGTATTCATATTCATTTGTTTCACTTGTTGAGTCATAACATCACTAGTTTCATGACCGCACCTTTTGAGTAAGAAAGGCCATTAAAATTAACACTATAATTTAAAATTGATTAGTAACGATTTTATTTTCTAGGGTGCAGAAACTAGTTTAGGATTTAGTGCCTTGGAATAGGATTTTGTGAGTAAACTTCTCCAAGGATATTAAATCAACATATGTGTTTGACTAAGAGAGTGGAAAAATCCATTGTATAATCGGTAATATCAGGAGGTTGCACTTACACTGGAGTTAAGCATGAGGTCATGTGAGGTCAGTTGAAGGGATATCCCCCTGATACCTTCTTAGTGTTAGAGATATTTTTGGGGATCTATTTGTATTTGGGGATATTTCTAGTGCCCTTACCTCTGTGAGAGGCAGTGCTTTCAAGGTTTTGGGATTTGCTACCCTGCCCATATGCTGGACCTGACTTACGATTGTTTGCCTATGCATCGGTTATACCGTGGTTGATTATTTTCTTGACTTAGGTGCCACATAGGTTACTTATAGGGGTTATTCTGTGGGTACCCTGGGTTAGATAAGGGTTGGACAACACACAACCTTTATGGAGGATTACCTCTCCGAGGGGATCTGACTCACTGGTTGTTAATCCCACGAGGACCCTTATAACTAATTTTGTTTCCTCCAATGTTTAGCAATAGAGTATCAGGCCCCTGCTCGGCGAGGCATACCTACTTTAGAGAGGGAGGTTCCTTTTAGCCACTTTATCCTGTTTTTGTGCATATTGGCCTTTTGTTTATTTTATTTTGGTGTGCTATTTGATTATTAGTTGACCTTAGGATCTTATATTGTGCCTTGAGTTTTCATTATCATGGATAGTGGAGTTTCTTTGAATCCCTCATTTACCACTACCTCCCCCATGACATTCACTCATTTCATGGGGAAGAATCCGTCTGATTTTCATAATGGTATGCATAATTATGGTACTCACTCAATGCCTTGGGTCTCTAATATTTTTTCTCATGGTATGCCAGACATGTCTTCACACTTGCCATCCACTTTCTCTCCTCCTTATGTGAATCCAATTTTTGGGTTTAGGGGCATGATGCCCCCTTATTATCCCTCTCTGTTTGGTGGGATTCATATCCCTCAAATAACTCTTACGATAGGAGGTTGTAATATTCCTTCCTATGAATCCACTTTTCTAGGAGCATGTGATCAAATGGGCATTAATTCTACTTATTAAACTTCATCCACATATCCTTCTTCCGCTATGTCGGTTCCTTCAAACTCTTTTCCCATGGAGGACCTATGTCTGTCCTCTGGTGTTTCATCCAGGGTGAGTTATTTTTATAGTATGGGAAACCCCCTTCACAAAGTTCTTTTGTCTGGGAGCAATGTATATCCTCACACGAGTAACCATTTTCATGTCACTTTCTCTTCGCAAGAGGCTTCCTTGACGTTGATTCCATTAGAACCCTTTAGGAATAAGTATGAAGGAGGATACTATCCTATCGGATAGGGCCAGGGTGTATACCAGGACCCTCCCTAGCCTGGAATGTCACAAAACCAACCTTTCCTGGGACCTTGGTCTCAAATGCCACAACCCACTGCTGCCACAAGTCTAGTCACTGAAGGTCATATTGGAATTATATCACCAACCTCTGCTAGTCATGTTAGAGATTTGTCAACAACCTCTTCAAGTCATGTTGAATACCAGCAACCAACCCCTGCAATTCATGTTGGGGGCACAAGTCTATTCATGATATTCACACTGCACATACATCACCAACCTATGCTAGTCATGTTGGGGATTCATCACCAACCTGTGCTAGTCATGTTGGATATTTTCTACCAGCCTCTACCAGTCATGCTAAGAGTATGTCACCAACCACTAAAAGTTATCCAGGGGGAATTCAAATGATTGAGAAACCTATACGTGTCAGATGTAAGCCCAAATTCCTTTAAAAGACTTGTGAAGGAAATCACCTTACGTGTTTATGTCCTGCTACTACTTCGATACCAGAAGCGTGGTCCTTGTCTAGGGGCCCTCCGGGTTCTGAGTCATCCTCGGTTTCCCAATCTTACCTGGTTGATACAACTGTCATACTGATGCAATATTCGGTTGAAAACTCTCAAATTTTATAGAGTAATGCATCCCTTGACCTTGTTTTCTTGCATCTGTTCAACCAACAGTCATGTCGATGCAATCTTCGACTGATACCACCCCTATTTTTGGGGGTGATGCATCTCTTGACCTTCTTTTCTCGAATCATGTTCAATGAGCGGTCATGTTGATGCAATATTCGACCGACACCACCCTTATTTTTGGGGGTGATGAATCTCTTGACCTTGTCGTCTCGCATCCTATTCAACCAATGGTTGAAGAAGTGGTCACGCCAATGCAATTTTTGGTCGATCCCACTCTTCTAGTTCTAGTTCTATACCTTATATACTATGTCATAAGCATTTCTAGTACTGCACCTTCTGAACAAGAGAGAGTTTTATTATCCTCGAGTACTCTCCCTCAAAGTATTGGAGAGGTTACCTTTGATTGGTATGGTCTTGTGGGGTATCCAATGCCTCCTCCTATGTCCTTTCAAGTAAGAGACATTATCTGATATAACATGGAGAAGGTAACCTCTGCTAGCACTTTATCCTACTCGACTTGGAGAGCTTTGGGTTTTCCCAAGCTTGTGTTGGCTATTCGTAAGATGTTGACCTTTCACAAAAGTCTAGCACAGGAGCCTTGGCCTCCTCCATGACATGCCGCCTAGGAAATCCCAAACAAGTCTGATTTAAGATCTTTTCTGACTCATATAAAAAGAGAAAAGATTGTCGAGTGAGTGTGTCCCTTTCACACTCGTTAATTGGACTTTAAAGGTCATGAGTCTTGGTTAATCTCTTTTCTGACTCATTTTCAAAAAGAGAAAATATTTCCAAGTGAACTTGTCTCTTTCACAATCATAAGTTGGATTTGAAAGGACATCTATTTGGTACAAGTTTAGCCCTTTTTCAAGCCAATTATACTAAGATTATGAAAAAGGACATTTTTTAGCGTTAAGTTGTGATTGCATCTCATTCCCTTTATTGTGGTATTGAACCTATTGTCGGTTCTCTCTTTGTGTTATACACCATTTGCCTCAATAGTTTTACATCCTCAACCAAGCAGAGCCTCATTTATATCATTTGCAACTTGACACCTTATACCCGGGAGGGAACATTACCCTGAGTGTCCATATCCCACATAGATCTCCTTGCAATTAGAATAGGTATGTTCCACTGCTGGAACTAGTTTTTCTTACTTGCGACACTTGTTTCCTCCTTTGTATCATAGCATTCATTTGACTATGAAAAAGAAAAAAAAGATATGCGGGAAGGGAGTAGTATCTTATATTGAAAGTAGTCATGTCTCATTTGAACAGAGCAAATTTTATTTTAGTCCACTTATCATCATAATTTTGTGTTTGGCATAGCCTTATGAAGTTGAGCTCATTACAAATATTTTACTCCCCTGACTGGTTACTCTTCCATTCCCTATGGAGAGTTTGATTGATGCCTCCTTCATCACATGGTTTCATCATTGAGTCTATGATGCTAGAGTCTTCCATATGTCTCATGCTCTTGTTCAAAGTATGTCTATCAACCTATTTCGGTCATTCCTCAGAACTCTTTACTTTGCATGTCATCCATACCCTCATTTTGTCTCATAATCACATGAATTTGTAGTCCTATTGCGCACCCTGGTCCTAATTTAATCATTGGTAGTTAAAATTGAACCCAACAGTCGACAATTCATCATTGTTCATTGACTGGGTGGTTTCCCTTGTGTTTGACGGCAAGACATCTATTCACACATTGGGATTCATGCAATTTCTTGGATGCCATTAGCCTTATTGGTGGTTTCCTCACCTTTGTCAGCAGTGTTCCTCATTGACTGCTATTCAGAGGGTCTTTTTCCTGTACCGCTTGCACTTGGCACACATGAAAGATGCATAGGGTCATTGGTTCATGAACATGTTCTTCATCTGATTTCCTCCAATTCATCAAGATCCTGCTTTGTACCTTATGTTGAATGATGAGAGATGCCTTAATTCTCTCCTTTCAGCGGGTCTCCTTCCATCGAATTTAGCTCATCTATTCTGGAAACAAGACCTATATTCCTATGAGTACCTAGACTATTGCAGTCATTAGTGGCAGGTTCTCTCACCATCGACTATTGGGAATACATCAATGTCTCCTGATCGATGGATTCTTCAAGTGTTTGGACTAGACTCCTTTATTCACACTTGTAAGAATGTACTTAGTGCCTTGATACCTACTTTTATCATCGGTAGACTGTCTTATGTTTGTTAACCGTATGCGTCAATGACTGGTTGTAACATACCCAACCACCCACAGGTTGGGCTACGCCACTTAAATAGGATGCAACACACCCAACCACCCACAAGAGAGGCACACTGTAGTCCCAAGAATCAATTCTCTGACCTTATATCGAAAACAAAGGACTTCTCAACAATGTTAGAAGAATGAACACCACATGTATAATACAAGCTCCAGGCTACACCATAAAGAAGTAAGAAATGTACCATGCACAACAAATAACCAACAAACATGCACATTAAAAATAAATGTATCATAGATAATTAAATACACAACGGAAATAAACATTACATAGAGAACATAGAGAACACTTATCTTTGCAAGTAAATGTTCACCAACTGGCTATAGACCAAGGATGTTCCTCCCAACCATAGACACTGTTGTTCATTTATTCTCAGCAGTAGGTCACCCTCGATCCAAGGATATGAATCCACAAGGACGAGTCCTAGGCCAATTCGAAACACACAACAGCTAGCTAATTAGCTCTCAGGTTTCCCAACCTCACAACAAATCCTAATTTCCAGATCTCTTTCCCCCTGAACCTGCAAAACCCAAATAGATGAACACCTTTCTCTTCCATGCAGTCCCTGAGGCTGTTCCATTTCTCTCCAGGGCTCCAGTGCTACTGGTCAGGAAATATCCCTATTGGGAACTCCAAGGACTCTCAGATGTGGAAAGTTCCATCCGAACTGCCATCAAGCTCATTCACACAGGCATCCAT
Organism: Picea engelmannii; assembly: GCA_009831015.1. Taxonomy (NCBI): domain Eukaryota; kingdom Viridiplantae; phylum Streptophyta; class Pinopsida; order Pinales; family Pinaceae; genus Picea; species Picea engelmannii. Next base: position 44,060 of record ML821949.1, read on the forward strand.
TCTCTCCTAGAATGATCAATAAATCTTTAAAACCATTCAATTATGTCTCTCCTCTTCTTTCTATTCATTTCCATTCTCATCCCAAGATCACACGAACTAGAAGTAGTGAGTGAAGAGGAAGAAGAACAAGGGAACAAGGGGAAGAGTATGAACCAGGGAAGAACAATCCCCTAACTTCACCCCAAGCCACCCTCATGCAACCATTCATATCCATTCTCAGTACAAGAGCATACGAATGCAGCAAGAGTGAGGCTCCCAAAAAATGAAGAGTGGAAAAGGTCTAACAATGAATGAATAAGAACAAGTGAACCCCCAATGAAACCAAAGATGGGTTTATATAATTACTTGGAAATAAATAACCACATGGCTTCCTTGAAGAAGATCATGTAACCCCTTTTCTCCATAAAATCAATTATGGGTAAATAAAATAATAATAAAAAGACCTAGCCCCTCAAGCCCCATCTCTCGTGGAATCATAGCCCCCTATCTCTTTTTTCTTTGTTCGTCTTGCAACCATCGGTGTATTTTATTAAAGTATATGAAGTATTTCATTTACTAGGCACTCTAGCCCCTTTTCAAATTTATCGGCTCACTAGCCTAAGTCACAATTACATAACACATTATAGTTCATAAGGGTTAAAACTAGGATGTTACATCCCCCTTCCCTTATTTTGGCAATGTCCTCAGTGCACAACACCTTCCAATGTTATTAACATTACAAATCCAGGCCCTCTGGCCTTAATCCACACAGGAAATCCAGCCCAATCTTATATACATAGGCACTCTGGCCTAAAATTAAACATGTATGCATAGGCATTCTAACCCAAAACATGTATAATGATCTTCAGAATTTATATTTCTGGCAGCTGTTCCAACCAACAAGATCTCCTTCCCTCTCATCCCTACACAACCCAAATAAATGAACCTCTTTCTCTACCATGCAGTCCCTCATGTTATTCCACTTCTCTCAAGGGATTCAGTGCACTCGGCTAGGAAGTTTTAGAGTTGTTTCTTCCAGAATTCCAGCTGCAACAAGTCCATTGGAATTTCTTCATTCCATGCCTTTGCCATTTAGCTACTCCAACATCACCTTATTTTCTCTCATAGTATGGTACTTTTATAGATCTTCAACATTCATCATTTTCCTACAACATTTCAAATTAGCAAGCATGTCAGTTCACAATTTGTGCATAAAATTCTCATTCTTTCTCATAATGTCAGAGTAAATTTTCATAATCCAATACAATACTTATCTGTGTGGTTCGTGGATCTACACCCATATGGATGTCTCATTAACTTGGATCATTGCTTTCCTTTTACATAACCATTGTGTGCATGACCCCAATCAAGAGATATTAAATTCTCCTCTTCCTTGTGGTCACTCACCTTCCAAGCCCAGGCTCAGACATACCCTTCTCTGCTATACAGTTCCTCAGGCAATCCATCTTGCCTGACCAATGCTTTCTTGCACAAGAATATTTCTAGAGACTTTATTGAGTCTTACAACTGAGGTGATTCTCTGTCGTTTGTTACCACAACACAACATATTCTAGGGCGATCATAGATTACCCTAGAGTCCTCATGTCCCAACAATACCCTTTTCCATGCTTTCCATCTTCCATATACAACATCTCATCTCTTTGTACACATACAGTCATCATGAGATATCAGTATAACCATTTCCAATCATAAATGTCAAATCTGTTTTATACAGGAAAACAAAATTTTCCAAGCATGAGATTTATGCCCATAATGGTTGGCTCTGCAACTGTAGATATTAGTATTCCTTATGGGATTACATCCCTACCATATCCAAGACCATTCTACTTGCAATTTCTTCAATTTACGTTCAACCAAAACAATTCATCAGTAATTATCAAATCATAATTCCCAAAACTGTTTTATATAGGAAAAATAAAACTTCTAGACACAATCTTCTGCTCATAACAATTTGTCTCTTGCAACAATATGCACTGGTCTTCTTTATGGGATTGCAACACTGACATATCCAAGACCCTTTCTTCCTGCAATTTCAACATTCCTTATCCAAAAAAATTGTCAATATCTCATGTACAAGCTATATATATTCATGATAACGATTCAAAAACAAAATCACAAAGTGATCTCAGAATTGTTTACAACTACAATTCAATCACTTCTATTAATCCAACTATCAATTGAAATGAATTCATCATTACATACACATGTATTATCAACCACTCTTTCCAAAAATATCATTATGTCTCCCCCAACAAAGCTTTTCTATAATCTATCATTTTGTAACTACTTTAACCTGCAACTTTCTTGTTGTAATATATAATAGTTCTTGAAGTGTTTTGAACTTCATGATTTAGCAATACTCACATCATTTCAGCTGTCAGCATAATCATTTCTATGTTATATAATATATTCATGCATTCACCAAAATGCATTCAATAATTCCACTTGTAACATTTTTAATAGCTCCAAAACTAATCTTGAAATTGTAACAACAATAATCCAATCACCTTCAACTAGTATTCATATTAAATATAATGCATCTATACATCATTACGTCTTTTCAGTACCACAAACTTTTCATAATGAAACAATTTATTACTAATTAAAATGACAATCAATGTGCCAATACCCATGGCCACATCTACACAATGCATCCATGCATTGACTACATAATACCACATAACTATGTCATGCATTCCACCATTATGAGTTGGAAGGTTTGGGCAATGACTCAACACATCATTCACACACTTCCTACTGCTTGCCTAACTATTTGGTTACCTTCCTTTTCCACCCAAACACAACACCAAGAATATAATCCTTAAGTTCTCTTCACTGTTTCAAAAGAGGTTGCAATACAAACATCAGATATACAATAGATACCATTGAAAACTCACATAGCATTATATCCCTTCCATATCCAACCATATTATGGTCTCACACATGACTAGCTCTATGGATATTCATTTTTATAGAAGGATTATGTCTTCCTGAATTAACCTGATTATGATCCCATAACCAATCATAACATAATATGCAACTGGCATTTGATCTAAATACATTCTAGCATCAACAAAACTTACATACTTTAGGACTTCGTCCATTACATGTCAATTTAAATAATGAAAATTAACTGAGGGAATTCTTACCTCAATCCCCTTCAACATGTGTGCATCAACAGAAAATAAAATACATACTTTCCTGGTTGTTATCAACCTACTTGTTTCTATTTGACCAACTGATATTTGTAGAAGCTCACAGACTTCCTACTTCATCATTTTGATCACCATTCATGCCACCCTCATGGGTCTTCACCTAGATGGAAATCATAAGCAATAGAAACATCCACATATTTAACCCTGTTGTATCATTTTTCTTGAATGCATAATCCATCATTAGTCATACTCAAACATTACTTCATAATAATAGAATATTCTAAGTTCTCAAGCATGGTATATGCATATCCAAGCATGTTATGTACATATGAAAAATTACACATCCCTATGCACCAATCATTTACTGTCAGCATGCCTACTAACGCATATGAATTTTAACTTCATTGTATGCCTCATGCACTCTAGTGCATTTTTGTTTTAATTCACTTATTTATTTATCTATTTATGTTGTAGTTGGTTGTCCTTGAAATCCTTCAGATCCTTGTTGCCTTGTGTTATCTCATTCTTCTCATCTACACTATGGTTCCCTGGTCTAAACACTTTCTATCCAAGTTCCACTTAGCCATTCTGCAATCCAACCAATGCATTCTATTTTCAGCAGCCTCTCCTAGGAAGTCATATCCAACTTTACCTTTATGAAACATTCCAACACCCTGGAAAGAAGTAGCTCAAAAATTCCATCTACTACAACATTCTTGAATCAAATAATATTACTCCTAGTAGTCCATTAGGTTACTTCATTAACCTTTGCCTATGAAACCACACCTTTCACACTTAATACCATTCCCCAATGGAAATCTATTTTCACTCAATGAAAATTTTTAAGTGAGAGGGCATTCCCAATTCTCTGCATTGGCATCCTTCTTTCCATTTTGAACTGTGATATCAAGAGTGGATCTCTTTCACGCTTAATATTTTCAACTGTATACACATTTCTACCATCAAGGCTATGGAGCCTTACTTTTTTTTTTCCTTCTATGCCCTTCAATGACATTTTTAACCAGCTAGCTTCATATCATATGTGAGGATTCTTTATTTTGTAGTACCTTATCCAACTTCTGTAAGCTTTGTCATGCTTCCATGACTCTAATATCTGGTCTTGTTCTTGAATTGATCTGATTATACCTCTAATCCTGCCAAACCTGCAAGTAATCATCTACTTAGAATTATACATATTATACAAAATCGTCAATTAAATTTACAAGTACCTTTTTTGTTTAATTTATGAAGAAAATCATATCAATTGTAATAGTTATCCAAAAATATAATGATTCCAGGTCATTCTCCTCCGAATCATTTTTCCAATGACTGAAATCTCTCCCCAATCGGATATCAGAGATGAAATTTAGGGCTCCCTAAAAAACCACTTTCAAACCCCTTAGCTGATATAGAAAATAGAGAACTGTAGAAGAACTTCCTTCAAACCAAGTTCCATGTGACCATAGCTCGAAACCATGGGCTTAATCACCCTTTAGCGCCCTGCTCTAATTTTTTCTACACAGGAGCTTGCGTGAACACCAAGTCTGAGGGCTTGTTTACTTCCAGGCCCTTTTTACCTTAGCATGAGACTGCCGCTGGCACCAAGTCCTCCGGATATCGGCCTTCGATTGTTTTCCATTTCCAGACTTTGTTTTCCCTCAAATTTTCACTTCGTCGAAGACTTTAATAACTTCACTAGCAAAAATGGATAGTCAAGATTTAATCTCCCGCTAAATGGATGGTCCTGCCCTCATCTGGAGGCTTCAACAAGATCAACGGATACAACTTAATCAAGCCTTGAGACGGATGATGCCCAACCAATTCGAAAATTCGGTGCTCTGAGATATTTCCATTCCCGATTCTTCCACTTCCCCATAGTGGAAATCCTTTGAAGTACTTTCTTTTTCTCCCTCTACTGGATCCAATGGTCACAAGAACTCCCAGAGGGTCTTAGATCAATAGACTGTGTGAATTCGCTACTCCGAGACTCCAGGACATTTCAAATATCAAGTCACTCAACTCCCTGGAGTGATACCTGCCAAAGTGCTTACGCCATCCTTCCACTGCTTGATCTAATGGTTGGGAAATGTCCTGAAGGAATCCTAAATCAACAGTCTACATACCTTCACGACTTCAGGCTTCAATACTTTTCACTTGTAGAGAATTGAAAATCCTCGTAGTACCGAGTCTTTGGACTATGAGATCTACTATTGTGTGTCTTTTGGGATCAATGGTTGATATGTACTCCGACCTTCGGGAGTTATTGACCCAACGCCAACTGTCACATGTTTTTCCTTCAAAGTGCCCAGTCTCCGAATTGCACGATATGTCACCACATGGAAAAATACTAGAAGCGAACACGTGGACCAATCAAGAAGGTGACATGTGTCATGTTCTAACTAAAATTTCAATCTTCCATAGGTTCAAAACTCACTAACACGTGGCACACATCCCATGTGTCCACGTCATCCCAGGTGACATCAGCAAGACACGTCACTTCAGAATTTCGGGCTTCGGAAGATTTCACCTTAGCAAACTTTGTTCCTCCTCAACACCGAACTCCCAAACCATTGTGAGATCTACAACTCACAATCACCCATGAGAAGATCTAATGGTCCTCAACACTCCTAAAACCCACCTCTCTATCCAATGGTTGACAAACTTCGGGACTTCGAGAGATTTCACATTAACACATTCCATTTCTCCCGAACGCCTAACTTTCAAACTAGCCGATCTGACGACACATGTCCCTTTTGATGAATGGTCCATATGGACTCCAGACTTCAAGAGTTTTTGAATTATCACACTCCATTCTCCCAAACTACGAATTCCCGAACTGGCCAATCTGCCGACACATGTCCCTTGCTTGGATCGACGGACAGGAATTGCACGAAGTTCACTCTCTCTTCTCTACATGTTACCGAGAGATGTGACCTCGGATTAACCTTCAGGTGCTTACCTCACTTTGAAATATAAACCGTTGTCCTTTAATGGACTCTGAAGATCAACGACCAGGAGTGATTGCGGAAACTCAACTTGATCATGCTTTAATTTCCTTCCCGATCTCCGCAATGTGAAGATGTTCATCCGTAGTGGGATCGATATCCACCATTGATCTATTGATCGAGCAAGATCAATGATCCTGAGGGATTGCAGAGTCTCAACTTTCTCACACTTTAATTTCCTTCCTGATCTCTGCAATGGCTCCCCACCATCGATTTCTCTCCAATGAGATCTGATGGTTGTGACTTAAAATTTTCTTAGCCTTCATTGGGCATCCCTTGTTCACCTTCCCTCCAATCCAATGATATTAGATCTCTCTTGATCCCATAGTGTTGATCTCTCCCAAATTCGAAAGGGACGGTCATGATCCTTTGAACCATTACAAAGGATCTCTGACATTCTAGCTCCTGCACGAACTTTGCAACTCCATTCCTCCTGATCTTTTCAACTTCAAGGTCGTAAAATGATCTCAACCACGAGAATTTTACCAACAGACCCAACCCATACTAGCTCAGTGTTTCAACCAGAGGCTTTGATACCAAACTGTAACATACCCAGCCACCCATAGGCTGGGCTACACCATTTAAACATGCTGCAACACACCCAACCACCCGTAGGCGAGGAACATTGTAGTCCCAAGACTAAGTTCTCTAATCCTATCTCGAAAACAAAGGAATTATCAACAATTTTAGAAACATGCACACCACCTGCATAAGAAAATCTCCAAGATACAACATAAATAAGTAAGCAACATTCCATACACAACAAATAACCAACAGATAGGCACATTAAAAATACATATATTAGAGATAATTAGATACACAATGAAAATAAACATTACATAGAGAACAAATAGAGCACTTATCTTTGCAAGTAAACGTTCACCAACTGGCTGTATACCAAGGATGTTCTTCCCAACCATAGACATTGTTGTTCATTTAGTCTCAACAAAAGGTCACCCCTGAGCCAGGGATATGAATCCTCAAGGACGGGTCCTAGGCCAAGTCTAAACACACAACAATTGGCTAAGTAGCTCTCAGGTTTCCCAACCTCACAACAAATCTAATGTCCATCTCTCTTTCCCCCTCAGCCTGCACAACCCCAAGAAATCAACACCTTTCTCTTCCATGTAGACCCTGAGGCTATTCCATTTCTCTCCAGGGCTCCAGTGCTACTGGTTAGTAAATATCCCTACTGGAAACTCCAAGGACTCTCAGCTGTGGAAAAATCCATATGAACTGCCATCATTCTCATGCACATAGAAACCCATTCCCTCCTGGAATGATTAGTAAATCATTAAATCCATTCAGCAATGACTCTCCTCTTCCTACCATTCGTTTCCATGCTTAGCCCAAGAGAACATGAACTAGCAGTAGTGAGTGAAGAGGAAGAAGAACAAGGGAACAAGGGGAAGAAAATGAACCAGGGAATAACAATCCCCTAACTTCACCCCAAGCCACCCTCATGTAGCCATTCATATCCATGCTCAGAACAAGAGCATACAAATGCAAAAAGAGTGAGGCTCCCAAAAAATGAAGAGTGGGGAAGGTGTAACAATGAATGAATAAGAACAAGTGAACCCCCACCCAAATCAAAGATGGGTTTAAATAATTACTTGGAAATCAAGAACCACATGGCCTCCCTCAAGAAGCTCATGTAACCCCTTTTCTCCATAAAATCAATTATGGGTAAATAAAATAATAATAAAAATACTTATCCCCTCAAGCCCCATCTCTTGTGGAATCATAGCCCCCTATCTCTTTTGTCCTTGTCCGTATTGAAGCTAGCGGTGTATTTTATTAAATTATATGAAGTATTACATTTCCTAGGCACTCTAGCCCCTTTTCAACTTTACTGGCTCACCAGCCTAAGTCACGGTTACATAATACATTATAGTTCATAAGGGTTAAAACTGGGTTGTTACACTAGTAATCAAACAAAGTCTCATTGTGTTCGACCTCAACTCCTTTATTCACACGATGTAGACTTGCACCTTTGGCGGATTGTGTAGAATACTTGAAGACATCAGTTCATATCCACAACTTTCCTAAGTTGTTACTATGTTTTCATTGGACCAGTACTTGTGTGACTTCATTGATCATGGGAGAGAAGATTGTACTCCATTGTATACAAATATCTTCAGATTGATTTTGATACTGGTGTTGATGGGCCTTGTTCGTGATCATGACAACCTTTGGCATGTAACCACATTTGTATTTGCCTATTCATGGTCATGGAAAGTTGTTTGGTATATTTTCACATGGATCTGTAGTGTAATTCAAATTGGTAGCCATGTATGCAAAGTCAATACAGATTGTAGTGAACAACTAGTTCTTCTAGCTGGGTCCCCATTACTCTACTTATAGGTTTTTATAATGTATTTTGGCCATCGCAAATACTCCTCTGACCTCACACATTAGGGGGAATCTATTATAGCAAGATTTTCCTCACCCCATGCAATATTGCACAAAAATCCTTTTTCCATTTCCCTATGCAGACTTGAAGTCCCTTTTTGAAAATCTCAGAGATAAAAATATAAATTTTCCACATATAGACACCTTTCCTATTATACAACATGTGTAGACGCAGGTTGCACCACTACATCCCACGTACATCCAGAAATGTGCCCAAAATTGAAAAATGGTGTCGTGTTTCCATGTCACGTCAGGAGATCAATGATCATTTACCTTCCATATGTTGGAAACGTTCTATATCGACCCTTCAGTTCCATTTGAAGGATATAAATGGGTCAAATCCGAGCTATGGAATAGAAGAGAAAAAATTCAACTTTGAGATCAAAGTTACTCTGGAGAAATTGTTCACTTCACATTGAGTCTGCATCCCTTTGTCCTTTAAGTCTGAACACATTGTTCAACCCCCAAGCGCTTCCCCTACTGATTGAGAACTTCATTGTCTCTCTTATATGAGCTTGACTTTGGTGTAGTATTGAACTGGTGGAGGCTGAGCTGGAAGGAACCTATTTTCTTTGTTCTGAACCATGCCGACACAGAATTCTGTAACTTATTCACTTCTGCTGATTATATATTAATAGAAATACTCTTTTCTCGTCCAATTAGTATCTTGAAAATATTTGAATTATTATTCCATGGGATTATTTGTTATGAATTTTTATGTATTATGCTATTGAATGTGCTAGCATCATATATTATCAGCATATTCTTGCATTGCTTGGTTGTTGAGGACTAGTTGCAGGTATATTTCTTTGAGTCAAGTTCTCAACGATGGAATTCATCGAACATCTGGACGAGGTAGGCCTCTTATATTGTCTCGTTAGCATATTTGTATATATAGTATACTTGAGACTAGAGTTTATTTATGAAGTCATTTCCGTCTATTGTCGTTTACCCCTAGCCATAGAGAGATTTTCCTCGTAACACTAAACCCTCCCTTTCTGTGGTTGTATAGTTGCACTCAGCTTATGACAACTTCCTAATAGAAAAGTAGATGGGATCATCCATGGTTCCACCTCCTGGTTGTGCTAATATGGCTCCCAGGGAAATACGTGATGCGTCCACATGCACATGAAATTCTTTTTCCCATTTCATAAATATCAGAATTGGTGTTGTGTTGAGATTTTCCTTCAGGATGTCGAATGATTTGTCACACTATGGTGTCCACTGGAACACTTCCGAATTTTTTAGTATATTTTCCATGGGTGTAGTAATGTTTTCATACCATCTAATAAACCTATGACAGTACCCTATGTGCCCCAACATGGAGTGAAATTGTTTAGCGCTTGTAGGTTGTGGCATGTTCATAATGACCGCAACTTTGGTTGGGTCTACCAATACTCCTTCTCGGCATACTATGTGGCCTAACAGATTTCCATGTGGCACACCGAAGATAAACTTTTTGAGATTCAACGATATTTGCAATTCCCTACATCTATCAAATATAAGATGTAGTAGTGCTACATGTTCTTTGAGCAGACTGTACACCATCCAATCGTCCATATAAACGTCTATAAATTGGTGAATAAATTCTTGGAAGGCTGCTATTACAATCCGGGAAAAAACTACAGGGGCGTTTTTCAGGCCAAAGGGCATCACATTGTATGTAAATGACCCCCATTATGTTATGAATGTTCTCTTCCTTTTGTCTTCTTCAGCAAGTCTAACTTGGTGATACCTTGAAAATCCATCCGTAAATGAGTAAGATTCTTTCTCTGCAACATGTTCTAGAACCTCGTCAGTAAAAGGTGTTGTAAAAGGGTTATGCACACATGAAAAGTTAAGGATTATGAAGTATACACATACCCTAATGTCCTATGAACCTGTCTTTCTATGGATGAATATGGGGCTAACCCATTCTACTTCTTCCACTGGAAAAATAAGTCCAGCCTCAAACATCTTCTCTATTTCTCTCTTAACCTTCTCTTTCACCCTTGGGTTAAGATGATATGGTCTATGCCTTATAGGTTTTGATCCCGATTTTAGTTCAATATTCATCTCTCCCATATCTCCTTTAATCCATTTTATCTCTGAGAATGTCTTTGGGAATAAGTCCTCATACTCCCGCAACAAGCTATGTATTTCTTGGCTAGTTTGCTCATCCTAGTAATCTCCTACCATAGCTATCTTGGGTTGCTCTGTATTTCCTATGTTGACTTTTCACAACTTTAATGAATGATCATAAGAACTATCAGTCTGACTGGGTATGGTGTTCTAGATTTCTATGCTTTTTTCTGTTTCTTTAATGGCTAAGTTTCTAAGTTCTTCCAAATCACTCAGGTTTTCCAAATCCTTCTCAATATTATAGCATTCTATAGGTGTCTTGTCTGTGTCTAGGTGAAGGTTAGACTGAAACACTTGACTATGATTTTCACATACCACTGGGTCTGATTTCCGCTCACCAACATCGATAAAAGGAATTTTTTAATTCTTTGTAGGACTATCTTGAGCTCATGATACTTACTTGTAAATGAGAAGTCCCTGCAAAATCGATATGCTAACATTTTCCAATTATTGTTCTGCCTTCTGGTCTCTTCATGGATGTACCAAGCTTTTGGAATCAGACCTAGAGAATGGGGAAATACTTGAACCCACAAGCGGCATGGTATTTATGCAACTTTCCACTGTCTCATGCATTGTTCAATATGTGTTTTAGGATCATACTATCCATTGAATAGTTCCACAACTTGGAAATCCATCCACATCTCTGATTTCAGTTGCTCCTTATCTTGAAATATATATCATATAGCTTGCTTCACATCCTCCCAGTTATTAATCATAACTTTGTGACTAGCCCACCATATAGTAGGGGTGTCTTGGAGGGCTAAGTCCACAACCAAAATCCTTTGATACTTTTCTATATTTTATTCCATGCTAACCAAAAAATTGTTAAGTTCTGAGGTAGCATTGTATATCGGATGTTCTCTAACCTTGGTTCCAACCCATCTAAATTATTTTATAGTTGCACATCTCCTTGAAAATATTTTATATGAACCTCGCTGCCAACTGTCAAATGCTAGTTCTGAATCTTCATCCGTCGATTGTATGGTCCTCCAACTTACTGATCCTTTAACAATAGGATTTATGTAGTCTTCTCTCATCCCTGCTATTACAACGTATAACTTCTCTAAATATTCTCCTTCCATATTTTTGTCCATTGGATCTGTATACCGAGGGCTTACATACAGATCCAGGGTTGAACTACTTTGATTCAATCTACATTGAATGTCATAGTATCCCTCTTTAGTTCAATAAAAACATAATTATCATAGGATTATTCAATACCAAGTAGTGTAGGATAAGGGTCCTTATCCCCCATGATTTCGATCACCTCAAAATCAACTACAGTCTTCACTCCTGCAACGTCTATCTCCACATTCTCCAGTCTTCCTAATGGAAAAATAAAATATTGATTGGCCATTCTTAACTAGATTGGGGAATATGTCAACTAGGGTTTCCCTAAATCTTCCCAGGTCTTTTTAGGAATTATGTTAACATCAGATACTATATCTAACATAAAATCCTTAAGCTCAAACACATCTAGATGGGATACAAGTATAAACTCTTTCCCAGACCATATTTTCCTTATTTGCACTCTTTGAGTATTCTTCTTAGGAAGATTAGTTCTTATTCTAAATTATGGAGATTCCTCAGTTCCTAAGATGATTTATAGGGCATTGTGCAACTTTTCTATTAGTTGGTCGTTCCCAATAAAATCAGAAGATAACGGAAACCAAAGTTCAACTACATTTTGTGACTGCTCAGGTTGGCTTATCAGGATTACAGGGTTTTAGGGTGTAGGGGGTGAAGAAAGGAGCTACACACTCTTAGGATAAATGATAGGATGAGGGGGTTTTTCTTCCATATTAGAGCCAGGGATACTCTAGAATACTTCTATTTCATTTTTAAAGAATAACTTCTATTTCAGAGGGTCATACCTATCTTCCATAAGTGTTTCTTTCTAGATCTTAGGTAGATTATCATCATCTAGGCCAGTATTCGATCCTCCTTGAGTAACAATATTAAGTTTGGGTAGTTTCCCTTTGATTACCCTCTTTATCTATGAGATTATAATATTATCTCCATGTTGTCGTACCCGATCCTCTCATTTCACAATTAGCTCTAGGCAGTCTTCAGTTGAGTGCCCATTGGTTCTGCAGTGAGAGAACCATGGTCATCTTAGATGAGGACAATCCCTAGCTATGTGACCTTTCTCATCACAATTGTAGAATCTAATTGGTCCTCTTCCCTCAGTTCTTCCTCCTATGAAGTCTCCTCCAGCTCCACCTCCTTGACCTCTTCCTAGTCTCTGAAGGGTTTCATTCACCTTGAATGATGTTCGATCTAGTCTATCCACAAGTGAATCCAACACTCTACATTGATTGGTAGAATGGGTGGTAGATGCACAAAACTCACAATGTACTGTATTCGGTACGGTATAATACTTCTGAATAATAGGGAACTTCCTTGGCACATGCCCATGAGTTTGGAAAATTTCACAGTACTCACCTAAATACGATGCCTGATTTCCTGGAAAGGTGTGATAAACTGTTAGGGTATGGAATGGTAAATTCCAGGGATGATTTTAAGGATGGAAATTTATTTTAAAATGTAGAAACCTTGGTGAATCTTAGTAATCCTTCATATGCCAACTATAAATGTTTGGCGATATTTTTGTAAAAATATTCAAATTTCTAAGGATTCTATATAGTTTGT